>CAUYPK010003367.1:0-65841 GCA_963574355.1 Loris lydekkerianus
CCCTGGATGTGGCTGTTAAGAAAATTTTTTCTAATTGATATGGGAGCCACCTATTTCATCATAAAAACCTTTGGTTGGGGTGGTGTCTGTGACTCAGTGAGTAGGGTGCCGGCCCCATATACCTAGGGTGGCGGGTTCAAACTTGGCCCTGGCCAAACTGCAACAAAAAAATAGCTGGGTGTTGTGGCAGGTGCCTATAGTCCCAGCTACCTCGGGAGGTTGAGGCAAGAGAATTGCCTAAGCCCAGGAGTTGGAGGTTGCTGTGAGCTGTGATGCCACAGCACTCTACTGAGGGTGATAAAGTGAGACTCTGTCTCTAAAAAAAAAAAGGAAAGAAAGAAAGAGGTGGCACCTGTGGCTCAAAAGAGTGGGGTGTGCTGGCCCCATATGCTGGAAGTGATGGGTTCAAACCCAGCCCCAGCCAAAATCTGAAAAAAATAGAAAAGAAAAGAAAAGAAAAAAACCAAATGGAAAATGGAGGCTTTGTCAGGACTTGAGAATTATTAATTGAAAGAACAAGTCAGACGCCATCTTAAGGGTTCAGCCATTTTGGCTTCTGTCAGCCATTTCGTTCAAAACTGATGAGTCGCTGGTTTTCCACCTTGAGTCATCGGCATCCAATCAGAAACTGCCTTCTGGAGTGGGCCATATGGCAGGACCAGTGGCAGCCAATCCAGAAGTGGTCCCATTGTTTAACTTGTATACGCCTACTTTGCTGTGCTACACTATAAAAACACCCCCGTTACAGAGCTCTGGCCTCCTGGTTTGGACCCGTTGTAGTGGAGTCCCTGAGAGCCCAAGTTTGAACTTGCAATAAAGGCCCTTTTGCTTTCGCATCGGACTCTGCTCCCTGGTGGTCTTTGTGGGGGATTTCGAGAACTGGGCACAACATTAATGAGGCAGTTTTTCCCCTGCACCCAGTGGTCCCCACTCCATATATAATCAGTACTCAGATGCCACCAGGATCAGTCTGCTTTTCAGGTTTAGATGTGCAGTATGCCTTCTTTTCAATTCCTTAATTCTTGTTTGTATTTGTTTTGTTTGTTTTTTGAGACAGAGCCTCAAGCTGTCACTCTGGGTAGAGTGCCATGGCATCACAGCTCACAGCAACCTCCAACTCTTGGGCTTAAGTGATTCTCTTGCCTCCACCTCCCAAGGAGCTGGCACTAAGGCGCCTGCCACAACAGCTGGCTATTTTTTGGTTGTAGTTGTCAGTGTTGTTTTGGCAGGCCCGGGCTGGATTTGAACCTGCCAGCTCTGTTGTATGTGGCTGGCGCCTTAGCCTCTTGAGCTACAGGCACTGACCCTCTTGTTTGTATTTGAATGGGAAGGTCCTCCCACAGCGAGGTCTAGACAGTTGATCTGAACCATCATTCCTCAGAGATTTTTGGATGACCCTCATCAATTTTGGGAGCACTACAAAAGTTATATGAATTTCCTTTAACACCCATTACAAAGATCCTGCACTTATGTAAGAATGAATCACATAAAGTTTTGCAATTTTTTCATCAAAGTATATCAAGCACACAGAAAAGCACATGAATACATTAAGTGAACTTTCATGACCTTTCAAATTCTAAGAGTATGCATGTCACCTCAGTCTTGTTGGTTCTTGCCCCAATATAACTGGAAACTTATAAACTGTCCCCAAATGCACTCCACTTGGACCCCCTCCTGCCTCCTCTCTCCAGCCTTGAGGTGGGGGCTTCCTGCTGCTCTCACCTCTGGTTGCCTTTCTGTCCCCCACTCAGCATCTGAGCCATTCATCACCTGTATATCCAACTGTCTCCATGGAAGAACTTCTGCATTAAATATTTAAGTGATTTCATTTGCTGGCTAAAAGATAACTAGTGTCAAAACCTAAGAAAATTAAAAAATAAAAAAGATCACTCTTTGCACCACGGTTGCTGAGATAATTACGAATGATGAGCTTTGATCATTTTATATCTCACCTCTGGCTCAGCGCATGGAACGTGCAGCTCCAATAGTGAACACTTCGGGTCCCTGTGAATTTTCAGCTGTGGACAGGTGCTGGTTTTTTGGCTTTTGTTTCAGCCAAACACTAGGGTGCATCGTTTTAAAGTTCGTTGCATTCCCTGATGCAGACTTAATCTTCAGGGACACCTTGAGTCTCCCAGCTCTGCTCCTGGACAATCTTCCTACACACAGTGGCCTGAGGAGGCTTTCATTAATAAAAACACAGATCTGATCTTGTTGCTCCCCTGCTCAAAGCCTTCTAATGACTTCCCATTGCACTTGGAATAAAATCCACAGCAACCCATGCTTGGCACAGGCCTGTGGCAGGTGACTCTTACCTTCCCCCTCCCTCCAAACTCCCACCTCTGCCCCTCCCATTTGCTCCTTCCTGGTTATCACACTCCCAGCTCACTTGTGACTTGGAGACCCCATGATACAGTCCCCTCCGCCTCCAGAACTGCCCATAACTCACTCCTCTAACCATTCAAGTCCAACTAAATCACCTCCCTAACCTCAGTCATTTTGTGTCTTTACGACTGTCTTTGTTTTCCATAGCACCATCAATCAACAAAAACCAGCTGGTTCATCTATGTGAGGGCACAACCACTGCCGCATTATTCTCCTATTTATCTGTAGGATTTAGAAAAGTCAAGGCGCACAAATATGTGTTTAATGAGTAACTGAACCCCCATTTCTCAGGAAAGAGGACAGAAGCCCACACACACTCGGTGACAGGAGCAAGGTCTCCCAGCCCCGGATCTGCCACCATAACTTCTCGAGACCTCTGCCAGGCTCGCTCAAACACACCCACCTCCTACCCCAGACCTTGGCTACATGACCAAGAATGCGCACAGACTGGATGGGAAAATGGCCCCTCCTTGGACTCTTCTGTAGAATATTTGCTTAGTAGCACAACCGTGTCTTAGCAGTCCGTGTCTTCATGAACTTTGGCCTTGTGGAAACCAAGTAAATAAACAACCATCATTAATTCCACAATGAATTTCTTTGTCAATGTGCTTAATGTTGAAATGTGACTTTTCATGGTTAAAGATTCCCACATAGATGAATATATGTTTAATCTGTACACAAATGTTTATGGACACATTAATTCTGCCCCCTACTCTCTTTCACTTGCCCTTGGCAACTGGTTTTTGAACTTTTACCTGGCTGAAGGATGTACCATGGTGCTATGGTGTGTTCAGAGATGTTTCCTTTGATGGCCTGGTATAATTTAGCAAAATAGCAAAGGCTCGGCGTCTGTAGCTCAGAGGCTAGGGTGCCAGATACATACACTGGAGCTGGCAGGGTCAAATCCAGCCCAGCCTGCCAAACAACAATGACAACTACAGGAAAAAATAACCAGGCATTGTGGCAGGTGTCTGTAATCCCAGCTACTACTTGGGAGGCTGAGGCAAGAGAATCACTTAAGCCCAAGAGTTTGAGGTTGCTGTGAGCTGTGATGTCACAGCTCTCTACTGAGGACAACAAAGTGAGACTCTGCCCCCCCCCCCCACGAAAAATAAATAGGGCAGCTCCTGTGGCTCAGTGGGTAGGGCGCTGGCCCCATACACCGAGGGTGGCCAGTTCAAACCTGGCCCCAGCCAAACTAATAGCCAGGCATTGTGGCGGGTGCCTGTAGTCCCAGCTACTCAGGAGACTGAGGCAAGAGAATCGCCTAAGCCCAAGAGTTGAAGGTTGTTGTGAGCTGTGGCACTATGGCACTCTACAGAGGGCAATAAAGTGAGACTCTGCCTCTATAAATAAATAAATAAATAAATAAATAAATAAATAGCAAAGATCCACTCTGCAGGCTCAGGGGTCCTGCCCACCTCAGCTGAGTTCCAAACTCATGCCAAGAATCTAAAAGGTCCAAGAGAGCTCCCAGCATGTTCTTCACAGAGGGGAGGCTAAGGGGATCCACACACATGCCAGCCACCAGGCTACCCCAGAGAGCACTGCTGTCACATTTCATCTGCCAAAGACAGAAAGAAATGGCTGCTTGGGGGCATTAAGATCAAGTGCTGCTCATGGAACTGAACTCTGTGAACATTCCTCAGGGCAGCCAGAACATGTCTAAGGTAATCACATTTCCCATATTGAAAATTAGGACACACAAGCACATAGAGAATGAATTCATTCCTTCCTTCTTCCTTCCTTCCTTCCTCCCTCCCTTCCTTCCTTCCTTCCTTCCTTCCTTCCTTCCTTTCTTCCTTCCTTCCTTCCTTCCTCCCTTCCTTCCGATGTTTCTCTTTGTTTTGGTGTGTGTGGGAGTTTGTGTGTCGATTCCCTGTGTATGAAAAAGCTAATAAAATTTAGAATTAACCTTAAATTGTGTTTTCCAGAATCCTGGGATGAATTATTTTTTAAGGAGATAACTGGAAAAAATATTTTAAAAGAGGATTATATAAAAAAAAAAAAAAAAAAAAACAAAAACAATGCTATATATATACTGTTTTGTGTACCTTTACCTTAGCTCCTGAAAGACACAAAACATTCCCATTTCTGGCAAAGAAACTTTCAAACTTGCCTATAAACTACATTGGAAAATCCTTAGACCAAAATTCAGGACTCTGTACACTACATATCTAATTTTATCCCCTTTAATAAACTGTCCCAGGCTTGGCACCTGTGGCTCAAGCAGCTAAGGCACCAGCCACATACACCTAAGCTGGCGGGTTCGAATCCAGCCGGGACCCACCAAACAACAATGACGGATGCAACCAAAAAATAGCTGGGCATTGTGGCGGGCGCCTGTAGTCCCAGCTACTTGGGAGGCTGAGACAGGAGAATTGCTTGAGCCCAGGAGTTGGAGGTCGCTGTGAGCTGTGATGCCATGGCATTCTACCCAGGGCAACAGCTTGAGGCTCTGTCTAAAAAAATAAATAAAGAAATAAAATAAACTGTCCCAGTCAGCACAGACTGGGCTGGTACTGCAGTAACAAATAGCCTCTTAACTTGGCAAATGGGTCTTTCTTGCTTAAGCCACACATGCAGCAGACATGTTCGGGGAGCTGTGTCACAGATTTCCTCAGGGAGTCAGGCCAGCATATGCTTCATGATCTTTTTTTTTTTTTTATTAAATCTTAGCCATGTACATTAATGCAATCATGGGGTACAATGTACTGGTTTTATATATCATTTGAAATATTTTCTTCTTCTTTTTTTTTTTTTTTAATAAAGACAGAGTCTTGCTTTATCACCCTCGGTAAAGTGCCATGGCACCACACAGCTCACAGCAACCTCCAACTTTTGGGCTTAGGCGATTCTCTTGCCTCAGCCTCCCTAGGAGCTGGGACTACAGGCACCTGCCACAACACCCAGCTATTTTTTTGTTGCAGTTTGGCTGAGGCCGGGTTTGAACCTACCACCCTCAGTATATGGGGCAGGCACCCTACCCACTGAGCCACATATGCCGCCCCATTTGAAATGTTTTCGTCAAACTGGTTCCATGGTCTTGTAATGGCGCATCCAAAACACAAATCTGCCCACATGGCCACCATTGCAGGGAAAGGGAGGTTGTAGAGATAGAGAGGCTGGACAGGTGGTCAATGCCTGAGTCCAGAATGGATACATGTTCATTCTACTCACATTTCTTTGTCCTAAAGTAGTCACATGGCCTCAAGTAACTGCACAGAGGGTTTGGCAGAGAAGAGACATTAGGCGAGCATTCCTGGCAGTGCCTCACAAACCCTCCAGCCCTCAAGAAGAAGTGACCACTTATTTAAGAGCCCCTGAGAGCCAGGCACAACTGGGGCCAGTCCCAGCTCCCTCACTTAATTCCTTCAACCTCTCCAAGACAGTTTCTTCATGCACACAAAGAAGGGGGCAATAATAATGATTATGATTATTGTGCCACCCAGTTTTTGTTAGAATCAAGTGAGTAGACTCTTGTAAAGTACTCAGGATAGTGTCTGATACACAGCAAGTTCTCAATACATGATAGTTGTGATGATGAGCACGATGTGGATGGAGGTATTCTAGTCCACAGTTACACAACCTTTAAAACTTCAGTGGCCCGGGCCTTTCTCATGTCCACATCCCCAGTGCTCACGCAGCCCCTGGGCTGTAATCAATACTCTCAGATGTTAAGTAAATGTTGAGGACACAGCTGCTGTCTCAGTACTTCTTGGTTGTTAGCCTACGTCACATCTCTTGCTTTCGCTGTTTCCCTCCACAGAAGGCCCCGCTGATGTCTCTCTGCCTGTTCAATGCTGTTCATCCTTTACGTCCTCCCTCCCCTTCCCAGAGGCTCTGACTGGCCATGCCAGTCCTCCAGGGATCCCTTTCTCTTTCCTCAGAATTTCTATTTCTCTTACTGTCGGTAACCACACTGGTTATCTGACGATCTCACATCCCACACCTTGATCCTCCAGCTAGCCTGTCCTTCTCTTCTAAGCAGAGATCATGTATTTGGTATTCCCGGCAACAATGCACAAGAGCAGCAATAATAATGGATAATATTATCTTTCAGCATCTATAAGCCAGGGACTCTCCAAAACAGCATTTCTTGAACTTTAGCCTGCCATAAAGTCATCGGGAGGGCTTGTTAAAACACTGTTTTTGGCAACGCCCATAGTGCAGTGGGTAGGGGTCAGCCACATACACGCAGGCTGGTGGGTTTGAACCTGGCCTGGGCCAGCTAAACAGCAATGACAACAGCAACAAAAAAATAGCCGGATGTTGTGGCGAGTGCCTGTGGTCCCAGCTACTTGGGAGGCTGAGGCAAGAGAATGGCTTAAGCCCAAGAGTTTGGGTTGCTGTGAGCTGTGACGTCACAGCACTCTACCCAGGGCAACAACCACAAGAGTCCGTCTCAAAAAAACAAACAAACAAACAAACAACTGTTTTAACAGGACTGTTGGGCCCACCCTCCTGGAGTTGTGACTCAGTAGATCTAAGATGGAACCAGAGAATCTGCATTTCTAGTGAGTGACCAGGTAATGCTGCCAGTCTGGGGGCCACACTTTGAGAGCCACTGCTGTCCCAGATGTTCTACATCTGTCATTATATTTAATCCTCACACCCAGCCTTTAAGGGAGATAGTGCTTCCTCATCATTAGGAAGGACCTGTGAGGCTCAGAAAGCTGTAGTAGCTTGGCCAAGATCACCATTCTGGGAAGCAGCAGACACAAGACTGTAACTCCCCGGGACCAACTAATGGCCTTTCCCTCTTTGAAACAATGGCTGCATCTTTCCTCTGGGACTCCCACCTTTCCATAATGTTTGCTTTTCATGCTCCAGTTGACATTTTGACTACTTCCTAAGACATTTGGTAAAAAATAAAAGTAAACTGAGGGAGTACAGCACTTCCTCAGAGTAGCATCTCAATAGGTTTAGCACTAGAAAAATCCTGGGCAATCAAGTGTCCTTTCCTGTGACCACAATGCCCCCTAGGGGCCGTTCTTTTCCGGGCAGAAGGACGGCACCATTGCTTCCCCGCCTGCAAATAAATGCTTTGGAGGTTCAAAGATGGGGAGTTCAAAGCTCCCCAGTACTCATGGTAGCCTGGCCTGTTGAGAACAGGGAGAGATCAGCAAAGGCCCCACTGCTCCCAAAGTCCTCTTCCCAGAGGAAGCCTAGCGTCCCAGAGTGCAACTGCCCCTGTCTAGTCTAATCCTCAAGCCACACCTGGAATCTTGTGCTCAACTACAGGTCACACAAATACAGATTCTCCAGACATATGAAAAAGAATGATCATGACCGGCCTAAGTTAGAGTGAGACCCCGTCTGTAAAAATAGCCGATGTTGTGGGGGGTGTCTGCAGTCCTAACCACTGGCTGGGCTGAGGCAAGAGAATCCTTTGAGCCCAAGAGTTTTTTTGTTTGTTTTTTTGAGACAGAGTCTCAAGCTGTTGCCTGGGGTAGAGTGCAGTGGCATCACAGCCCACAGCAACCTCAAACTCTTGGGCTCAAGCGATTCTCTTGCCTCAGCCTTCCAAGTAGCTGGGACTACAGGTGCTTGCCACAACACCCAGCTATTTTTTGTTGCAGTTGTCATTGTTGTTTTAGCTGGCCAGGGCTGGGTTCAAACCGGCAAGCCTTGCTATATGTGGCTGGCGCCCTGCCCACTGAGCTATGGGCACCACTGAGCCCAAGAGTTTGATGTTGCTGTGAGTTATGAGGCCATAGCACTCAACTCCAGGGTGAAGGAGTGTTACTATGTCTAAAAAAAAAAAAGAATGATTGAGGTGGTTAGAGCCCCAACACCATACAGCATAGTTACAGGAATGAATGACATTTAGCCAGAAGAAGACAAGGCTCAGATACTGCAAAGTTTCTTCAAATATATCAAAGGTTTGGCACCATTTGCAAAGTGCTGTCCTGCAAGATGTAAAGGGGTATTCAGGGAAGAGGGTTCTCAGGCCAAATACATTTAAGGAACATGAATAAACAAAGTTCAACAGATTTCTTCAACCCAGTGACTTTTATTATGTTTTAAGACCCAGGAATGTCCAACCTATGGCCTGTGGGCCACATACTGATTATGTGAGGACTTTTTTACTTATCTGTGGTGGTGATATTATGAAAATAATGCGCAGACTTTTTATTTATTATTCATTTATTTACTTACTCATCAGATTTTGTTGGTATTTGTGTACTTAATGTGTGGCCCAAGGCAACTCTTCTTCCCATGTGGCATAGAGAAGCCAAAAGATTGAACACCCCGTAGGCCTTGTGAATCTCTAAAGGTGGTAAGGAGAATAGTGTGTTTGCCAAGCTTATTTGGCCAGAAACCCTGTGCCCCCAGGCCTGCCTTGCAACTTGTCACAGGACACTGGTTTTCATGGACTATACTTTAGGGATCATTTTCATTCACAGCACATTCATTTCCCTGGGTCCAAAATAGGACAAACTTGAGAATAACTGTGCTAAAAGGCTGAGGTTTGCTCTGCACAGCTCCAAAGGGCAATAATAACACCCTAGACAAGCACAGCACTTCACAGCTGACATACACTACCTCTCATTTAGTCCCGACTGCCATCCTGCAAGGTATGCTAACCAGTAACCAGGGTGTTCCAAATGAATAAACTGTGGCTTTAGATAAAGAGCTTGCTTTTCAAACAAGACAAAACTGGTAAGTGACAGAAGTGGAGCCTAGAATTAAAGTCTTCTCACTCCCAGTTTACTGGCTTTTTTTCTCTTCTTCTTCTTCGTTTTTTTTTTTTTTTTTTTTTTTTTTGAGACATAGTCTCAAGATGTCACCGTGGGTAGAGTGCTGTGGCATCCCAGGTCACAGCAATCTGCAGCTCTTGGGCTTAAGGGATTCTCTTGCCTCAGCCTCCCAAGTAGCTAGGATTACAGGGCCCTGCCACAATGCCTATTTTTTGGGGGGGGTGGGGGGCAGCGCCTGTGGCTCAAAGGAGTAGGGCGCTGGCCCCACATGCAGGAGGTGGTGGGTTCAAACCCAGCCCCAGCCAAAAAAAAAAAAAGAAAAGAAAAAAAGAGACTTTGCAAGCTTTCTGCAACTGAAATGTTCTGAAAACCATTAGTGACTCAAAGGCTGATGCCATTGTTAATACCCAGTGACAATGACTCTATGTCCTGAAAGAAAGGATAGGGCGTTCCCTGCAGCTGCTCTGGGTTTGGGGTCAGAGACGGTGCTTTGAGCTCGCTGGACTCCATCTCCCAGGGAATGGTGACCTGATTTCATCGAGGAGGTAAGAAGGTGGGCCACATTGCCCAGAGACTAAAGCCATGGGTAGGGGGAGGGAATATTGTGCTCCTGTCTAGGAAAATTTCATTCCATTTGGTCGCTTAGGCTTTCCAGGCAGTTATAGAATCCCCCCTCATTAAGCCTTCTAAATTTTTTCCTCTTCACCACCTACAGCCACCTGATGCTTGCTGCTGTCACAGCGTGTGTCAGAATTAAGGAATCCCAAGTCACTGTTTATTTTTAGCTTCGCTTGCTTACGTTTTCCTTTCAGACTCAGCTGGGAGTTTTCTCTCCTTCACAGTCTTAAATTGGTAAGAAGATCTGGGTCTTTAGGCACCAGGTTTTAAGCCTGCCTTTGAATGAGATCCAGTGGTTGATAGGCGCCAGCCCCTCTATCTGACTCGGAAAACATTTGTTAAGCACTTAGTATTTACTATGTGCTCATCTCTGTCCTGGAACTCATAGAGGTTTCAGGAAGGAATCTGATAGGGATCCCACCTTTAGGAACTTAACAGCAAAAACTGGGTTGGGAGAGCAACGGGAAGCTCAATGGGCCTCACTCCAGTCAAGTTGGCAGACTCTGCCCCACAGCCTGGAAGGAAGTGGGTAGCGACAGACAGTCCTGCTGAAGGGGAACCAGGAATGCAGCCCATAAAATACAGAACAGCATGGCCTAGGACTCCAGCAAGACATGAAATCTGGGCCCACTGTACCCAGAATGCCCCGGGTTCTCACCCACTAGGGAGCCCGATGCAGAAATAATCTCCATGCATTCTTTCCAAATGCCCAAAAGAAGAATTTTCCATCTCTGCAAGATTCTCCCTGTGCAGGAGGGGCAGCCATTCCAGGGTTTGATGGCAGTATGGCTGAGGTAGTCACAGAAGAGTGTAACACAGCTGGCCTCAGAGTGCTGTCCTTAGGAAGGCTCCTCTGCAAAGTTGCCCTTAGCTGCCATCTGGAAACTCGGATTGCAAGAGGGCCCCTGCCTTCCCCTGCCTGATCAGAGTGGTTCACTCTGCCTGAACATAAACACTTGGTACAAAGAAGGTGGTATGCAGAACACCTCCTCCTTTCCTTCTGGGAGCCAGGAATTTTTGTACATTCCAAGCAATCCATAATCAGTCCCCTGTAGAAACCTTGGGCACCAAGTGTCTAATCTGCTTTCCAGGTAGACGACACTTCATGTGTGTGGTCACAATTCAGCACTGGAGGAAGTAAGCGCATGTGACTCCAGTGGAAAAAGGACTCTTGGAAGCTTATGCCGGGTCGCTTCAGACTTCACCCCATGCGCTTTTTCCTTTTGCTGATTCTGTTTTGTATCCTTTCCCTGAGATAAATCTTAGTTTTGAGTACAACTTTATGGTAAGTCCTACAAATTCTCCTAGAAAATCAACAAACCTGGAGGGTGGTCTTGGGAACCCCTGACACAGTGACCTTGCCCCCAAATCCTCAAATTCAATGACTGCTCTGAACTGGAATTGTTGCCTAGACATATTCTCATCCCACATATGCACATACGTGGCACAGTCAGGATCAGCCTGTTTCCTGCCTCAGCATCACATGCCTTCCCACGGGTGGGGTTACCTGTTCATCACCAGAAGGCTCAAACCCCTCCCAGGAACCCCATTCTTTCCTAGACCAGGAGGATTTTTGAATCTCTCACTCCAAATTTTATCACTGAATCTCTGCCTTGATAATATTCCCAGTCCCTCCAGAGCACTGCTTAGCTTTCTACTGATCAATGCCACCAGTCCACTCTGTGCCTTTTCTCCCACTGAAAAAAGATTTCAACAGGCTTGAAAAAGAAAAACAAATTTCTAAATTTAAAAAAAAAAAAACAAAACTAAAAGAAATACAGAAAAACAAGCTGAGTAGTCAGGAACACATACAGTTACACTGATCCTTAAATTATTAATTTGGGTAGGTTATTACTTGCATATTTTAGCCTGAGTGTTTATGCTGTTGTTGCTGGCTTTGGGGAAGCACTGGATATATTTCAAATTAAAATATCCTGCCCTAGAACACTAAAATTTCTAAAACAAAAACTGTAGGAGTCAGCATACAGTAAAAATTGTTCCAAATTGAGATGCAGTGAAGATCAAAGACTTTGGTCTTCTTTGCTTCCTTTAGTCTATATTACCTCAGAATTGTCAATTATCCATTAGGAAAAAAAAAAAAAAAAGACAAAAAACCAGCTTATTTATCAAGGACGTAACTAAAAAGTTGTGCGAATACTATTTTCTTTATGTACCATGGTATGTTTATAGTAAAGAATAAAGAGAAAAGAGAAATAATACAGAGAGAAAGGTATGTACAGGAGATTGCAATGTTGGGGAAACTGTGACCAGCCCCAAGCATGTTTGGGGACCAAGAGAGCTTGAGAATGATTTGAATGACGGCTATGAATTCTAAATAGCAAGAGAACAAACATCACTCCTTTCCCTGTTGGATCCTGACTCCCTAGACTTCTACTTCCTTACTCCGAGTGTTCAGGTTTAATCCTGATGTTAGATTTTCTTTGTCTTTGCAAGTGATCCTTCAGGGGCATCCAACCTGCAGGCTGCGTGCAGATTTTTTTGCTTATCTGTGTGTTGTATATCACAAAAAGTATGCACGGACTTTTTTTTTTTTTTTTTGCTAACCAGCTTTCCTTAGTGTTTGTGTATTTAAAGCATGGCCCAAGATAACTCTTATTCTTCTGATGTGTGGCAGAAAAGAAAAAAGTTTGAACACCCCTGACTTAGATATTGTATTACCAGGTAATAGGAACCTTCCACAGACATGACATGCAAGCTCAATTGTTCTTTGAGACATGAGATTACAAGGATCATTCCTTTTTTAGTCTATCTGCTTTGACAATGAAATAAAATGTATATATGTATGCATGTATATATATTCAAATGTGTATTTTATACATAGATCAAATTTTGATGAAGCATCTATTGAATCACCATTTATAAAGCCACTCTGAAGTTAATACACTCAAACGTGAAAGTTGGCAACTCTCCTTTACCATCTTACACTTCAACTAAAACATTTCTTTGAACTCATCCTGATCCTCAGGCAAGAGTGGGAACTCCAGACTCCCACACATTGCCTGAGGTTTGAAGATGGTTTAGTTTCAAGAACTCCAGAGCTAGAAAAATATATATATTTAAAAAAAAAAAAACAAAAAAAACAACCCTCCAGCTCACCTTTTTTTTGCTCCTGGCCAGCACTACCAAGTCTCATTTACAGGTGAACTCTTCAACTTTCTAAGCAGTTGGAGATGATCAAAGGAAGATCCTTACTTTATATAATAGTTCAGCACACATCTGACCAGTGGCCCGAAGGTTCATCCCACTCCCTCCAGCTCTCTTCTGTAATATACTCTACCTAATTTTCCCTCTGGAGCTGAGAGATAAAGAAAACACCTCTTCCTTTACTGTAGACCTTCTTTATCCAAATCAGAAGGTAGGATTGCCCCCTTCTTATTATTTTTATTGGCGTTCACCCCAATTCCAATTCTATATCTTCCCCAATTTCCTTCCTCAAAAAGTGATTAAATCTGGGTGGCGCCTGTGGCTCAGTGGTTAGGGCACTGGCTCCATATACCGAAGGTGGCGGGTTCAAACCTGGCCCCGGCCAAACTGCAACAAAAAAATAGCAGGGTGTTGTGATGGGAGCCCGTAGTTGCAGCTACTCGGGAGACTGAGACAAGAGAATCACCTAAGCCCAGGAGTTAGAGGTTGCTGTGAGCTGTGTGACGCCACAGCACTCTACCAAGAGCGACAAAGTGAGACTCTGTCTCTACAAAAAAAAAAAAAAAAAAAAAAAGTGATTAAATCTGGCTTAGCACCTGTAGCATAATGGTTACAGCACTAGCCACATACACCCAAGGCTGGCGGGTTCAAAACGGCTGGGGCCAGCTATACAACGACAACTGCTACAAAAAACAGCTGGGTGTTGTGGCAGGTGCCTGTAGTCCCAGCTACTTGGGAGACTGAGGCAGAAGAATTGCTTAAGCCCAAGAGTTTGAGGTTGCTGTGAGCTGTGATGTCACAGCACTCTACCGAGGGTGACATAATGACACACTGTCTCAAAAAAAAAAAAAAAGAGTGATTAAATCTGAATGTAAGGCTGGACTCAGTTGCTTATGCCTGTAATCCTGGCACTCTGGGAGGCTGAGGCAGGTGGCTTGCCTAAACTCAGGAGTTCAAAATCAGCCTGAGCTAGAGTGAGACCCCCCCCCCCCCTTTCTGTTTTCCTAAAAAAGCTAGGTGCTGTGGCAGGCACCTGTAGTCCCAGGTACTTGGGAGGCTGAGGCAAGAGAATCGCTTGAGCCCAAGACTTTGAGATTGCTGTGAGATGCTACAGCACTCTACCAAGGGTGACAAAGTGGAAACTCTGTCTCAAAAAAATAATTTTGAATGTAATATTGAAGTTATGATGCATTAGCTCAGGACCTTTGGTTTAACTTAAATCACACTTTAAAGGGCAGCGCCTGTGGCTCAGTGAGTAGGGCGCTGGCTCCATATACCAAGGGAGGTGGGTTCAAACCTGGCCCTGGCCAAACTGCAACAAAAAAATAGCTGGTAAAAGTCCTATCTTACCACTGGAAAAAAAAAATAGCTGGGCGTTGTGGTGGGTGCCTGTAGTCCCAGCTACTCGGGAGCTACTTGAGAATCACCTAAGCCCAAGAACTAGAGGTTGCTGTGAGCTGTGATGCTACAGCTCTCTATCAGGTGACACAAGTGAGACTCTGTCTCTAAAAAAGAAAGAAAAAAAATCCCACTTTAAGCATAAAATACTTCAATTAATTGCAACAACTCCCCCCCCTCTTTTTTTTGGCCAGGGCTGGGTTTGAACCCTCCACCCCCAGCATATGCAGCCGGTGCCCTACCTCTTTGAGCCACAGGTGCTGCCCCAACACCCCCCTTTAAAGTAATTATGTATGGCACCCTCTTTCCTGTTTTGGAGAAGGTGCACGGGTTACACATAGTTAATTTGTTAATTAAGCAATTAGCTGTGGCTTTGTGCTCCAATATCCTGTAAAACTGGGGAAATACCTGTCAAATCTATCTAATTGGTTTATGAGGAAGAGCCTAAAAGTGTTATTTTTATCATAAGGTCTATCAAGGAAAATTCATATTTTGTGATAATAAATGAGGATTTGCACTGTCACATAAGACAACACAAGCTCCTTACTATCTAGATCGTGCCTTGAGTTTTTTCCTTCACAAAGTCTTTACACATTTTGCGATGAACACAACCGAAAGCCAAATCAGCAACACTGTGTAGTCTTTCTAAATCAACTAGAAAGAATGTTAGAAATGTCACACCCTAAACTTCTTAGGTGATAGTATACTCACTACCACTTCCTGATCTGTAGCCAGGGTAGACATTGCTAATCTATCACAGAGATTTTACTGAAGACTCCTTCTCTGGGCACCCTGAGCAACCACTATGAGCAAACTAGAGTTGATACGTAAAACTCATACTTCCCCTCCTTATTTAGTTCAACACCTTGAGTTTCAGGTCAAGGTCACTGAGGACACTAAGAAGAAATGACTCATGACCCACTGAGGAGTGAATCTGAGAGTAGTAGCCAGGCTGGTTATTTTCATTACACCATACTGACATGTGCCTGGTCTCAAAGCAGAGATTCTTACAAAGCAGATCAAATCAAAACACTAAGAGTTTCCAAAGTACATTTCCCAGAAATCATGGTAGTAAAATAATGAGTCCCCTTTACCTATTTATTTACTCAGAATTAAAACAGAGGCATTTACCATGGCCTGTGAGGCACTAATAATCTGACTTCTGTTCCTTCTCCTCCTCTCTCCTCCTGCTGCTCTGTCCTCTGGCCACAGTGGCCTGCATGGGAGCTTCCTCAGACTTGCCCGGCATCCTCTGACCCCAGGGCCTTTGCACTGGCTGTTCTCTCTGCTTGGAATGCTCTTCCACAGTTATCTACATGGCTCTTTCCCTTACCTCCTTGAAGTAATGACTTCTAGGTGACATGTTGCCTTGTCACTAAGGTCCATTATGACCACCTTATGTAAAGCAGCAAACCACCCCCCACCCCACTGACCTGTCCCCTTGGTCTGCCCTATCCTTTCTCATATCCCTTCTAACCTTCTATATCATTTACTCACTACGTTTATCATTTAGAGTCTGTTTCCTTCAAATAGAATGTTAATTTTAGGAAGCTGTATGCATACTCACACACACATGTGTGTATGTATTTTCACTATTGTATTTTCAGCATCCAGACTAGCACTGGGCATATTGCTATCTTTCAATATGTGTTGAATGTCATAGTTGCAAGGAAGCAACATGTGGAAGATACATGTTTGCGAACAAACCATCACAGAATTTTCTAATCTATTCTGGAGAATGTCAGGAATTCCACAATACCAGCTGTCATTCCGGTCCTCAACTGCAAAAAGGAAATCTCAAGTTATTCACCTAAGAAACAAAGCCTCTGGTGATTAGAAAAGATGTTTTGTGGTCTCATAGTTAAAGCTGAGACTACCATGGGCAGAGGCCGTAAATACCCCATAGTGTGGCTGGGCACAGTGGCTCACCCCAGTAATCCTAGCATTCTAGGAGACTGAGGCAGGTGGATTGCTTGAGCTCAGGAGTTCAAGACCAGCCTGGGCAAGAATGAGACCCTGTCTCTACTAAAAATAGAAAAATTAGCTGGGTATTGTGGCAGATGCCTATAGACCCAGGTACTTGGGAGGCTGAAACAAGAGAATATCTTGAGCCCAAGAGTTTGAGGTTGCCGTGGACTATGATGCCACAGCACTCTACTGAGGTGGACAAAATGAGAGATTCCATCTCACACACACAAAAAAAAAAGAAAAAAGAAAAAAAAAGAAAAAAAAGTAATATGTGAACTTAGGCAAGAAACTGGCCAGCTGTTTTGTTTGAGAGTGCTTGTTTCTAGAATGTGGTCATGTTTATATTGGGTTTTTAGAGGTGTATTACAGTCATTTCAGAAAATACGATCTCATCCCTGGGTGGTGCCTGTGGCCCAGTGAGTAGGGCGCTGGCCCCATATACCAAGGGTGGTGGGTTCAAACCCAGCCCTGGCCAAACTGCAACAACAAAAAAACAGCCGGACATTGTGGCAGGCGCCTATAGTCCCAGCTACTCGGGAGGCTGAGGCAAGAGAATTGCCTAAGCCCAGGAGTTGGAGGTTGCTTTGAGCTGTGATGCCACAGCACTCTACTGAAGGCAATAAAGTGAGACTCTGTCTCAAAAAAAACAAACAAACAAACAAAAAAAACCCAACTCATCCCCAAGGGTCTTTGATTCCTCTGAATGCCTAAAGGACCAAACTGCCAATATCTACACAACCTAGCATTTGATGTTAATCTATTTTTATAGATCCAAGCTAGTGTTTCAGGTGTAGATCTTTACTCCGTAAGTTATGAGAAGTTTAGTATGGAAATTGTGTCTGCTCCTCCCCTGTGCTTTCTGATGCAGTGTGCCAAGTCCTAGGTGCACACTAGATGCTACCAAGTACCACCTCTGGTCATGGAAGGTTTGCTTCTCCCTTGCTCAGGCATCAGAGAACCACAAGGTCTCTGAAGGACCTTCTTTCTCAGAAAACATGGATAAGGGCGGTGCCTGTGGCTCAGTGAGTAGGGTGCCAGCCCCATATACAAGAGGTGGCAGGTTCAAACCTGGCCCTGGCCAAAAAACAAACAAAAAAAAGAAAACATGGATAAAAGAGCTGTCCCAAGGAGAACACAAATCAGGAAGGATAAGGTCCCACTTGGGGAACCTTGTGAAGCAGCAGGGAATTTAGATGTGAAAGGAAATAAATGTCCTCTGACACAAGGCATGCCATTGCCATGTCCAACAAATGCTCTACAGGGACCTAGTGTAGAAGGTAACCTGAGGTTTCAGAAAATGTTTCAGAAGCAGAAGCTGATGGGTAACAACTTATCCAACCCAGTTCTAACACAATGTGTATGGTCATTCCCAACTGAATCATAGAAGAAAAATCAAGAGATCTAATTGTATCACAAAAAGAATCTCCCTGAACTGACTACTCTCTCCTCAGAAAAATGAGAATTTTCTGGCCTCCCAAAGCACTCCCAGGATTTCTCAGCAACTATGACAAAAAGGAACTCCTCAGAATTCCAAAAAATCCTCAATGATTACTATAAAACACTCTATTCTCAGAAATATGAAAATCTGGTAGAAATGGACCAATACCTAGAAGCACGCCACCTTCCTAGCCTCAGCCAGAAAGAATTAGAAATGCTGAATAGACCAATATCAAGCACTAAAATAGCATCGACAATACAAAATCTCCCAAAAAAGGAAAGTCCAGGAACAGATGGCTTTACATCAGAATTCTACCAAACCTTCAAAGAGGAACTAGTACCTATATTACATAAACTTTTCCAAAACATAGACAAAGAAGGAATATTTTGGGTGGTGCCTGTGGCTCAGTGGGCAGGGCACCGGCCCCCCCCCCATATACCGAAGGTGGCAGGTTCGAACCCGGCCCCTGGCCAAACTGCAACAAAAAAATAGCCAGGTGTTGCAGTGGACACTTGTAGTCCCAGCTACTCGGGAGGCTGAGGCAAGAGAATCACCTAAGCCCAGGAGTTGGAGGTTGCTGTGAGTTGTGACACCACAGCAATCTACCAAGGGCGATAAAGTGAGACTGACTCTACCAAAAAAAAAAAAAAAAAAAAGGAATATTTTCTATGAAACAAATATCATCCTGATGCCCAAAGTAGGAAAAGACCCAACAAAAAAAGAAAACTATAGATCAATATCATTAATGAATACTGATGCAAAAATATTAAATACGATTTTAGCAAACAGAATTCAACAACACATTAAAACAATTATATACCATGATCAAGTCAGTTTTATCCCAGAGTTACAAGGCTGGTTAATAAATATAATACATCACCTAAATAAAATAAAAAACAAAGACCAGGCTTAGTGCCTGTAGCTCAGTGGCTAAGGCCACCAGCCACATAGACTGGAGCTGGTGTGTTCAAACCCAGCCCAGGCCTGCCAAATAACAATGACAACTACAACCAAAAAAAAAAAAAAAAAAAAAGCTGGGTACGGGCAATGCCTGTGGCTCAAAGGGGTAGGGCGCCAACCTCCTATGCCGGAGGTGGCGGGTTCAAACACAGCTCTGGCCAAAAACTGCAAAAAAAAAAAAAAAGCTGGGTACTGTGGCAGGCACCTGTAGCCCTAGCTACTTGGGAGGCTGAGGTAAAAGGATTGCTTAAGCCCAAGAGTTTGAGGTTGCTCTGAGCAGTGACACCACAACACTCTACCCAGGGTGACAGCTTGAGATTCTGTGTCAAAAAAAACAACTCCATTTCTATGTAAGCAAGAGAATCCCATATCTACATGCTGCTTGGTGGGGTCTCATCCCTTTCCTAGAAATTGTACACTAAACAGGGAATGGTATGGCTTGAGAAGGAGGGAACCCCAAGATTGTTGTATAACTCTTTAAATACACCACAAAGCATGAGATATACACATCAAACATATAATTTCTTTGACTGAGCAGGTTGGGTTTGGGATCCAGGCATCTGAGCAGTGTCCGAAGTCTGATTCAGGGCCTTCAGGAATTAGCAGCCCCCACATTACCAGGCCTTGAGCCTCCACAAGGACACAGAGTGCCCTGAAGTGATGGGCCCAGCTTCAGCTCTTCCTCCTCCTGTGGCCTGAATGAAACAGTGAAGATCTCAGAGCTGGACTGGGAGACAAGGGCTAGGGATTCTATGAGAAGTGGCTGATACGAGCCAGACCAGGCTGGGCACAGTGGTTCACACCTGTAATCCTAGAACTCTGGGAGGCCAAGTGTGGTGAATTGCTTGATCTATGAGTTCATGCATTCAAGACCAGCCTGTGCAAAAAGCAAGACCTTGTCTCTACTAAGAATAGAAAAACATAGGCAAGAGGGTTGCTTGAGCCCAAGTTGGAGGTTGCTGTGAGCTTTGATGCCATGGCACTCTACTCAGGGTGACAGCTTGAGACACTGTCTCAAAATAAAAAATAAAAAAAAAAAAACTGGACTAGACTGTGCCCTGTGCCTGAGCAGGACTTGGGGTTTGACACATCACAGAGGGAACAACCTGATGGTCTGGTTGCTGTAGAGTACATTCTCTCAATCCAGACGCCATTCTACATTATGTATAGGAGACATATTACTCTAACTCACATAGTGTTAGGAAAATGTAATGGTGTCATTAGGTCAGAATGACATTTCTCAGGAATACTAACATGCACAAAGACTTTTGGTAGTGCTACCTCCCATTTTGGGGGAGACATTCAGAGTGCTCTCTTCCCAATTCTAATATGGCACTGTCCTCTACTCATTCACCTGCAATTTTCACACCAGATGTGATGACGATCCTCAAAATCCATAACTATGATGTGTAGGACGATGATTGTCTACTTTTCTTATGGAATGGGGCTGGTATGCAGCATGTTAGGCATTTTTATCTAAAAGTTTCTGTTCTTTGGCTGGGCGAGGTGGTTCACGCCTGTAATCCCAGCACTCTGGGAGGCTGAGGTGGATGGACGGCCCGAGCTCATGACTTTGAGATCAGCTCTGAGCTAGAGCGAGAACCCCTCCTTAAAAACAGCTGGACATTGTGGCGGGCACCTGTAGTCTCAGCTACTAGAAAGGCTGAGGCAAGAGAATCACTTGGGCCCAAGAGTTTGAGACTGCTGTGAGCTAGAATGCCAGGGCACTCTACCAAGGGTGACAAAGTGAGACTCTGACTCAAAAAAACAAAAATTTGCTTAGTTTTCAGACGAAAAGGAAGAGAAAGCAATATTTAACAAAAATCTTGACTCCATCTCATATGACATTTGACTAAAAATCAAAAAGAGGAGTGAGGAAGAGAGAAAGAGGGACAGACAGAAAGCCAGAGCACCTGGGCGCGTAAGTCCCACATAGGGAGGGACACTTTCAGATAGAACAGCCTCAAATTTGAAACTGTTAGGGGAAAGCATAGTATTATATTACACCAATTGATGGCCATTGTCCACTTGTCATATGACAAAGAACAATTAATTTTGACAACCCAAAATAAATGACTGAAAAAAAGCACTACTTGTGGGGGAAAAAAAGCCAATTTGTGAAAATGCGCATATCTACTGGGCACGGTGGTTCACACCTGTAAACTCTGGGAGGATTGCTTGAGATCACAAGTTAGAGACCAGAATAAGCAAAAGTGAGAGCCCCATCTCTACTAAAAATAGAAAAACTGAGGTAAGAGGATCGCTTGAGCCCTAGAGTTGGAGGTTGCTGTAAGCTATTGTTGGAGGAAGTCAAGGCCCAATGGAGAGAAAGAGCACTCAAACCCCATGTTTATAAGAGGAAGGGCTTTATTTACTGGCCAGGAGCTTACAGCATAGAAGAATTCTAAATGGCTGTGCTCCCCAATTGGCTTGGTCCTTCCCTTTTTATTGACAGTCAAAAAGTTCCACCCTACAGGTACCATTCTCATTGGCTAGTTTGAATCAAGCAGGAGATCAATCAAACTACAGGATTTCACAGAACTTGGAAATTTCCAAGTTCCAGAAAGTTAAGTTTACAAATTCCCGAGAGTTGAGTCACCATGGAGAGGACCCTGCAGGTGTATCCTTGTGGTCTCCTTGAGAAGACCTGTTCTCCTAAACCTCACCCTCTCTCATTCCCCCCTTTTGAGACTCTAATACATTTTAATTTGGGGTCTCAATATCAGCTTGTTACTGCAGGTGCTGATATTAATTACTTTTTAGCACTGAGGTTTTAGGGACTGTGGCTCTTCTTGGGTTCTCTACTCAGATCTTAATAGTACCATGGTGGTGGGCTAATATACACACGAGTTTTTACTTTTTCCTGTGACATTCCCCTCCCCCTTTCCCAAAGTCCAAAGTCCAATTAAGACAAGTCCCTCAAGGAATTTTTCCTCAGGCTTCAGTCAGCTGTGCGTTGACCAGCCAGCTCCCAGTATGTGGCTGGGGCAGGGCATGTTGATTGTCTTAAAAGTTACCTTTACTTTCCAAGGGGCAGTGAAGTCCTAGTCAGCCATCTGTGATGACTCCAGGTGAGGATTCCTTTCACCTTCACTGCCATGTGTGTGTTCAGGATGATGGTGTAAAGTCCTTTCTACCTTGGTTTCAGGGGGACCAGATTCTGATTCTGGACCTAGACTTGGTCCCCTGGATCCTCCAGAGAGAAAGGATGTACAGACACAAAAGACTAAACAGAACACGGCTAATTACCTAAGTGGAGATTTTTCTTGCTACTCTTTCTAGGGTTTTTGTCTATTCAGTTCAGTCTTTCCCAGTTCTTTTAGGAGTTCCTGCTAAATTGCAGAGGATTGACAGAGACCTCTTTGAACAACACCAATGGCAAGGCCTGTATCCAATTAAGCTTTGCTTCCTGGCAGAGTTTACCAATTTCTGTCTTATGTCTTGTTCATGCACTTTACCCTGTCTAAGCTTTGAGACTTATTAGTCAAAGCTTTAGCTTATTATTTTCACTAGTTTTGTTATGAAGTCTAGCCCATTGTCAAATTTAAACCAAAATGGCAACCTAAACCATGGGATGATTTCTCTGGGCAATACTTTCACTACTTCAGGAGTCCTTTTTATCCCGGTGGGGAAGGCTTTTACCTATTCCAAGTCTGATAGAGCATCACCAGCAAGTACTTATTCCCTCTAGACCTGGGCATTTCAGTAAAGTCTACCTGGAAGTCCTCGAAGGGCGTTGCTCCATATGACTGGATTCCTGGAGGTACGGTCAGTCCTTGGTGCGCGTTGAACTGGCTACAGGTGACACGCTGTAGACTGACAGTTTTGGCCAGGGCTGCCAGGTGGGAGATGTAGAAGTACGGGCCCAGCAACTTCATCAAATACTCCTTCACAACAGTGACTCCTATAATCTGGGGGACTGCTACTTATCTATCTGGCATCTTTATCCATTCTCCCTCCATTTCCTGGCTCCTCTCTGCTGTCAACTGTTCCTTTTCTTCCTGGGAGTAGATAGGTGAGAGCTCCAGAATCCATGGGATGAGGGGAGCCGCTCAGTCTGGATGCAGCCCTTTTTTGCCTCAGTACTGAACATAGTGTTCCCTTTAGTGATGGCAAAAGCATCTCCTTGATGTCCACAACAGTGCATCACTGCCACCTTCTGGGTTTTCCATACTACCTCTAGCAATTGAAGTATCTCCTGCTGATAATTAATGTCCTTTTCCCCAGAATTTAATAGTCCCTTCTTCTTGTACAATGCCCCGTGTACTTGGAAAGTCAGAAAAGCATTCACATTTTCCCCTTGACTTAGTTCTAAGGCTCAAGTGAAGACAATTAACTCAGCCTTCTGAGCCAATGTGCCTTGGGGTAGGGGCTTAGTAGCCTCTATAGTTTCTGTTAAGGTAACCACTGCATACCCAGCCTGCTGCTCACCTTGCACTGTCATGTAACTTCAGTCTATGTACAAGTGGCACTTTGTAACTGTCCAAGGTTGGTCACACAATTCAGCTCTGCTAGGCTACACATCATCTATAACTTTCATACAGTCACGCTCATCTCTCCTCCACTGACTGGAAGGAGCATGACTGGGTTCAGGATGTTCTTGCCTTAGAGAGCCAAAAATGTCCCTTAGTGTCCATTAAAGTGACCACAGGGTGGGGTACTTTCACTCTGAGATACTGCCATAGAGTCAGTTTATCAGCTTTTTGCACAAAGAGAGCAGTAGTGGCTACAGCCTGTAAGCAGGGTGGCCATCCTCTTGCTGCTCCATCCAACTGCTTAGAGAGGTAAGCTACAGGCCTTGGCCAGGACCCAACCAGCTGGGTTAACACAGCTACAGACATCTTTTCTCTCTCTGAGACATACAGAGTGAAGGGCTTGGCCAAGTCTGGTAGCCCCAATGCAGGTGCATTTATCAGCCTCATTTTTAGTTGGGAGAAGGCATGTTCTATTCTCCTCCCCCTTCTAAGGCTTCATATAAGGGCTTAGCCAAGACAGCAAAGTTGGGGATCCAAAGAGGACAAAAGCCGGCTGTGCCTAAAAATTTCCGAACCTGCTTTCAGCTCCCGGGAGTGGGAAGGCAATTAATGACCTGCCTCAATTTCCTGCCTAGATTCCTCTCCCCCTGCTGGATAACTTGCCTCTGGCAAATCCGGGCCTTTCATTTGGACACTTTATAACCACATACCTCTAGATCTCATAAAAGACAGTTTGTGCCTCGGACTGTCAAGAGAAGAGAAGAGGATTTAAACAACTGAATTATTACATTTTATAAATGAGAGACATTTTATGAGATATAACATTGACACAGGATTTTTTCACTCAGGGCTGGACAGGGAACCCTTATTTTTCAGGCTCAGGTGAGCTCAGACATCAGACTCCCATCTCCAGGTACAAACCCTCTGAGCCCCAGCAAGGTCATGAACAAGGCAACCCGAAACCTTTTGGATGGTTCCACCCTGACTAAGGAGCACACACCCTAATCTCTTCCCCAGACAAAAACTGCAGCAAAGACCTAATAACCTTGCCCAAGGTGAGGGGCTGCATTCATTCATTTGCTAGAACACCCATTCAGTTTGTAAAGATATTTTTCCATCCAGCAAATCCTGGCCAAAATATCTCTCAATTATTTACCCCTAGACAAAGGACTTATATAGGAAACCTCCAACCTGGGCCTCCTTCCCCCTTCCAGAGCCTGTTCACCATGGAGACATGTTACTGATATGGAAACAGCCCCATCCAGTATGAGATTTACACTTTCTCCCCCCACGTTTTCAAGGCACATCCAGAGCTTACTGGACTACCCAAACCCCAACACTTTCCAAGGCACGACCCTCTGCCAATAGCTCTGGCACTCTCCACTCTCTCTGCATGCCCCTCAGTCCAACAAAATGCCATTTTATCACTAATCTGTGGCCTGTGGGCTCAATTCTCAAATTCCTGGGACCAAACACTCACTGAAGACATTCCAGTAACAAAACTACAACAACATTCTTTCTAACGTCTTTTCATTTTCTCCCAAGTTCCACATGGTCTCGTGGCCGCCACCACAGACAGAAAGAGGAAAACCTGGAACTTCCAGTTTCTCTCAGAATAGCCAGGGGGCAAAGTTGAAGCAGAAAAGAAGGGCACACTTACACATTCGTTTCACCCCATGAAGAGGTGGTGGTGGTGTAAAGCCACACCTATTGTTACGCGTCTCAGTCAGTCTCCACGCACTCACATGCACACAATTCCAACGCATTTCTCAACCTGGGCAGCCTCAATTTCCCACTCAAGCTGCCACTTAGCCATGGGAGGCAAACCAACACTCCCCTAGGCCCTGTGAAGGGAGGTCCAACTCCACCCTCAGAGTTCTCTCAGTCACACCACATCCACACACTCTCACACACCTCTCAACTGCTGCAATCTAATGCCCAAGAAGTTGATCAGGCTCTTTCTTCTACTAAAACTGTAGTGGGACCTCCAGATTGATCATACATTGCCTTAGATGTCTCCCCAGGGGTGATCTCGCTTCCCAGTCAGGGAACCAAAAATGTTGCAGGAAGACAAGGCCCAATGGAGAGAAAGAGCACCCAAGCACCACGTTTATAAGAGGAAAGGTTTTATTCACCAGCTGGGAGCTTACGGCATAGAAGAATTCCAAATGCCCACACTCCCCGACTGGCTTGGTGATTCCCTTTTACCCCACAGGTACCCTTCTCATTGGCCAGTTTGAATCAAGCGGGAGATGCTATTCTATCTCCTACACAACTACAGGATTTCACAGAACTTGGACATTTCCAAGTTCCAGGAAGTTAAGTTTACAAATTCCCAAGAGCTGAGTCACTATGGAGAGGATCCTGCAGGTGTATCCTTGTGGTCTTCTTGAGAAGCCCTGTTCTCCTAGACCTCACCCTCTGGGGTATCCTCTCTCATATTAACTTGAATACAGGGAAATGTTAAAGAAAAAATCAGAGACCAGTTGTGTCCTTTTGAACAAAATGCCCAAAAGCTAATGTAATTTGCAAATTGCAACTAAATCTACATAATTGCTTGCTCTTAAGGATACAACTTTATTTAAATATATTTTTGTAAATTTTTTTTGTAACAACTATGTGTGTGTGTGGGGGGGTGGGACTCTGAAAAGCAAGAAGCAGAGTCTATTATGCAAAGGAACTCTCCTCTATGAGTAGCAGGTGACAGCCCCACGGTAAATAGTTAGAAATCAACAAAACAAAGCATAGGGCTAGAGAAAATTAATATGAATGAATTTATCTAAAGGAATTTAGAATTTATCTAAAGGAACGAATTTATCTAAAGGCAGATGGAACTAGAAGAACCAAAGGGCACCAGCATGCTGGCTGAAAGAGGGGGTCATGAGGAAGTGGGAGAAGTCATCTTTTCTGCAGAGTAAGCGATGCTGTGGTTGAGACTGATTTTTTTTTTAATTTTTTTTTTGAGACAGGGTCTCACTATGTCACCCTTGGCAGAGTGCTATGGCATCACAGCTCACAGAAACCTCCAACTTTAGGGCTTAAGTGATTCTCTTGCCTCAGCCTCCCAAGTAGCTGGGACTACAGGTGCCTACCAAAACACTTGGCTACTTTTGTTGTTGTTGCAGTTGTCATTGTTTAGCAGGCCCAGAACAGGTTTGAACACACACACCAGCCTCAGTGCATGTGGCCAGCACCATAATCACTGTGCTATGGTATGGGCACTGAGCCATAGTTTCTTATTTTTATTATATATATATATATATATTTTTTTTTTTTTTTTTTTTTTTTTTTTTCTCTGTTGCCCTCAGTAGAGTGCTGTGGCGTGGTGTCACAGCTCACAGCAACCTCCAACTCCTGGGCTTAGGGCGATTCTCTTGCCTCAGCCTCCCAAGTAGCTGGGACTACAGGCACCCACCACAACGCCCGGCTATTTTTTGTTGTAGTTTGGCTGGGGCCAGGTTTGAACCTGCCACCCTCTGTAAATGGGGCTGGTGCTGAGCCACAGGCACTGCCCTTTGAACTATATTTTTATCTCTCTAATTTCCTTTTTTTTTTTTCCTTAGAGACAGAGTCTCACTTTATCACCCTCAGTAGAGTGGCATGGTGTCACAACTCACAGCAACCTCCAACTCCTGGGCTTAGGTGATTCTCTTGCCTCAGCCTCCTGAGTAGCTGGGACTACAGGCGCTCACCATAACACCTGGCTATTTTTTTGTTGTGGTTTGGCCAGGGCTGGGCTTAAGCCCACCACCTTCAGTATATGGGGCCGGTGTCCTACAATGAGTCTCAAGTGCCACCCTATCTCTCTAATTTCCCATTTTACTGAAAGCAAATTATAGCAGAATCAGTTTAATGGTCAAAATAAACTACTCTCACTATACTGGGTCCCATTATTTGCATAAAGTGCCATAAGAATAATTATTAGCCATCTAGGCTTTTCTTCCTTCTAAAATTGGCTTTCCTGGAACCTTTTATAAGGAATCCCAGGTTAGACGTGAAAGACTTTTGCAAGCCAATGTTTTATCTGTGCCAGTAGATACCTGTATGCATTGGGTAAATTTCTCTTTTCTCCAGTTCCCAAAGCAAATTGGGATTCCCGGAGCTGTCAGAAAGTCACATTTTTTACTTATTGCAGGTCGGGAAATATTATTTATGAGGTATTGTTATGCCCAGGAGCTCCCCCAAAGACTACGCCACTGGAAAAGTTAAATTATTATTATTTTTTTAATTTCAACTAGCTTGTACATTCTTCCCTGTTCGAAGTACTCTTTTTTGGTGTTCATTTTCTTCTTCCATTGGAGATGCTGTGCTGCTTTTGATGTTAAGTAGAGATGGGGTCTTACTCTGGCTCAATGTTTGTCATACTGGTCTTGAACCTCTGAGCTCAGGCAATCCACCCACTTCGGCCTCCCACAGCGCTGGTACTACAGGCGTGTGCCACCACGCCCGGCCTGGAAAAGTTAAATTAAAGAAGAATCCATTATTGAAGAGCTGGCCAGTACCTGCCTTAGTGTCCCAACACAGGGGTTCTGAGGGCAGCTCCAAATTAACTGAGACTCTGACTTTTATAAGGCAAAATATTTCCAGAGGGGTAAACAAACATAATCACAAAAGCAAAAACAATTTGGGGAGATCACAAGGGTGAAGCAGGTTGGTGAGTTTACAATGTTATGATACTGAAAGCACTGAGTAATTCTTTTTACAAAACAAACACAATGTACAATGTCCTAAGGTACTGTTGGGAGGGGTCTTACGGGTGAGGGTCATAAACAAACACGATCATAAAAAGTGATAATCACCAAGGGATTGCAGTCAATCATTTACCACACTAAGAACTCTGAATACATTCACAATGGGAGGGCAAAGAAGAGGAACAAGTTTTTGAAGGTAGTGGAATGTAAACAGTAAAATGGAGTCAAACTTGCTCTTTTAACATTTCCATATCATATAGAGATGGCATGAAGACCACCCTAACAGTATCTTTTCAGTGTTTTCTGTTGTTATTGTTGTAGTTATTATTGTTGTTTGGCAGGCCCGAGCTGGGTTCCAACCCACCAGCCCTTGTGTACACGGCCCGCACTCTAGCCGCTGAGCTACAAGTGCTGAGCCTCTGGCCAGTTTTTCAAAGGGCTTTCTATTGGCCGTAAAAAGTCAACCTTAATTCCTTAATGTTGTCTGAACACATCTAAAAACATGTCATTCCAGTCAGTCAAAGCCTTGGTAAAATAATCAGTGTCTTTTATTGTGTCCTATAGAAGAAAGCAGATTGTTATTGAATTGTGCAAATAATTATGTTGTCAGAAATTAAGAATACTTACAGATGGTTTTCAAATTCTAGAGAAATCAAGGAGAGAGGAAAATAAATGTTTAAAAGTTTGCTTACAATAAATAACTATAATAAAGTTTTGCTTATAAGTACATACATTCATGAAAGCTATAAATTACTCAAAAGATGAAAAATGGTTTTTTTTGACTTCTGGAAAACAGAACACAGAAAGAGTCACCAATGTTTGTTTGTTTGCTTTTTTAAATTGGTACAGAATCTCACTTTGCCACCCTCCATAGGGTGTCATGGCGTCACAGCTCATAGCAGCCTCAAACTCTTGGGCTTAAGTGATTCTCTTGCCTCAGCCTCCCAAGTAGCTGGGACTATGGACGCCTACCACAACACCTGGCTATTTTTAGAGATGAGGTGTTGCTGTGGCTCAGGCTGGTCTTGCTAGGATTATAGGCATGAGTCACCTTGCCTGGCCTAACAGTGTCACTTTCTGACAGGTCCAGGAACTTCAAGTTGCTTTGGAACTTTGAGAAAACAGGAATTTATCCAAGGCATATAGGTATCTAATGGCACAGAGGAAATGTTGGCTTGACTTGAGAGGCTTTCAAGTCTTACCTGATATTCCTTATAACAGATTCCAACAAGGCCGAAAACAGTGGCTCAGACCTGTAATCCTGGCACTCTGGGAAGCCGAGGCAGGTGGATTGCTGGAGCTCACAGGTTCTTGACTAGTGTAAGCCAGAGTAAGACCCCCATCTCTAAAAAAATAGCCGGGTATTGTCACAGGGTCCTGTAATCACAGGTGGTTGGGAGGCTGAGACAAGAGGACTGTTTGAACCCAAGAGTTTGAGGTTGCAGTAAGCTGTGATGGCATGGCACTGGCACTCTACTGGGGGCAACAAAGTGAGACTCTGTATCAAAAAAAACAAAACAAAACAACAACAACAACAAAATATTCCAGCAAAGCCAATTATAAAAGAAAAGCCTAGATGGTTAATAATTATTCTATGGGGGTGGTGCCCATACCTCAGTGGGTAGGGTGCCAGTCACATACACCGAGGCTGGCAGGTGAGAACCCAGCCTGGGGCCAGCTAAAACAATGACAACCTCAAACTCTTGGGCTTAAGTGATTCTCTTGTCTCAGCCTCCCAAATAGCTGGGACTACAGGTGCCTGCCACAATGCCTGGCTATTTTTTTTTTTTTGCAGTTGTCATTGATGTTTAGCAGGCTTAGGTCGGGTTTGAACCTGCCAGACCTGGTATATGTGGCTGGCACCCTAACCACTGAGATACAGGCACTGAGCCTAACATATTGAATTTTAATATGTAAAATCTTTTAATTTCAATGGCCACACTCTGAACCACTTAAAAAGAGGCCCCTTGACTTGTTTCATATAACCTTCATACATTCCAATCAGTGATCAGATTATCCTCAGGACTTGGGAGAGAATGACCTACTGAACAACTCAAGCAAAAGTTGAGGAAGTCCTGCTGGTAAGCCCTGCAGTGTTCAGGATTACATCACTCCTGCATCAAGCTTCTGCTTCTAAAAATAGCTGTGTGTCTATAGTCCCAGCTACTCAGAAGGCTGAGGCAAGAGAATGGCTTGAGCCCAAGAGTTGAAGGTTGTTGTGAGATGTGACACTAGGGCAGTCTATGGAGGGTGACACAGTGAGACTCAGTCTCAAAAAAAGAAAAAATTAGGTAATGTAAAATGTGTAGAGCTTTGTGGCTGCTCCATTATGCCTTTCTGTAGTCAAGATCTTGCATCAGCCTTCACTAGCAATAGCTGTATGTATGCCAGAATCCTTTGGGCTGAGAGGAATAATTCCGCTATTTGAAGCTTTATTATTTACTTACTTATTTATGTATTTTTGAGGAGATTCTCACTTTGTCACCCTGGGTAGAGTGCTGTTTCGTCATAGCACACAGCAACCTCAAACTCCTGCCTCAAACAATCCTCTTGCCTGGCTTCCCAAGTAGCTGGGAATACAGGTGTCTACCTTAACACCCGGTGATATTTATTTATTTATTTTGAGACAGCTGTCACCTGGGTAGAGTGCTATGGCATCACAGCTCACAGCAACCTCCAACTCCTGGGCTTAGGCGATTCTCTTGCCTCAACCTCCTGAGTAGCTGGGACTACAGGCACCTGCCACAAGCCCAGCTATTTGTTGGTTGCAGCCGTCATTGTTGTTTGGGGGGCCCAGGCTGGATTTGAACCCGCCAGCTTAGGTGTATGTGGCTGGCGCCTTAGCCGCTTGAGCCACAAGTGCAGAGCCAGCACCTGGTGATTTTTAGACAGTCTCACTCTTGTTCAGATTGGTCTTCAACTCCTGAGCTCAAGTCGTCCACCTGCCTGAGCCTTACTTGAGACTTTAAAACAATGGACCCTTCAAGACACTCAGATTGCCATGCCTGGTGCCTCATGCCTATAATCCCAGCACTCTGGGAGGCAGAGCCAGGTGGATTGTTTGAGCTGAGCCTGAGCTAGAATGAGACCCCATCTCTAAAAATAGCAGGGCGTCATGGTAGGCGCCAGTAGTTCCAGCTACTCGGGAGGCTGATGCAAGAGAATCACTTAAGGCCAGTGCAGTGGCTCACGTCTGTAAGACCAGCAGTCTGGGAGGCTGAGGCTGGTGGATTGCCTAAGTTTACAGGTTCAAGACCAACCTGGGCCAGAGTAAGACCCTGTTTCTAAAAATAGTTAGGTGCCTGTAGTCTCAGTTACTTGGGAGGCTGAGGCAAGAGAATCACTTGAGCCCACTTTGAGATTGTTGTGAGCTATGATGCAATAGTACTCTACTGAAGGTGACAAAGTGAGACTCTGTCTCAACAACAAAAAGAATTGGCTTTGTTTGCATATTTATTACCCTCCATATAGTACTTAGATTAAGTAGTTATTACTACCACATATTTGCATGCAGACTCCCTGAATATTTAACTCTGTAAAACTGTTGACAATATTCCCATGATGGATAAGGAACTTTAGGCAAAGATAGGGAGAGTCACCACCTAACTCCCAGCCCAGTAAACTGTCTCAACCAGGAATCAAACCCAGCTTTTTTGGGTATAAATAAATAACTCTTACTAAGAATATGACACTAACAATGTTATATATTTTTGAGGGTTTTTTTTTTGTTTGCTTTCTTTGGAGACAGTGCCATGTTCTGTTACCCAGGCTAGAATATTGTGGTATTATCATAGGTCACTGCAACTTCAAACTTTGGGATCAACTGATTCTCTTGCCTAAGACTCCTGAGTAGCCAGGAGTACAGGTATGTACCACCAGGCCCAGCTAATTTTTCTTTTCTTTTTTTTTTTTTTTTGTAGAGACAGGGTCTCTTGCTCTTGTTCCTAGTCTCATACTCCTAACCTCAGCCTCCTAAAGTGCTAGGATTACATTTGCTAACTAGTATGCCCATCCTATATATAATTTCGTGATCCAGAAATGAGATTACAATGGTGCCAAACACCAATTTGAGGAACACTACTGAAGGCTATAAAATAGGATTAGCCATGAATAAAAGAACACTGTAGGGTACTGACTGAATTATTATATTTTCGAGACAGTCTGACTTTGTCACCCTTGGTAGAGTATCTTGTGGCGTCACAGCTCACAGCAAGCTCAAATTCTTGGGCTCAAGCCATTCTCTTGCCTCAGCCTCCCAAACACCCGGCTATTTTTAAGAGATGGGGGTTGGGGGGGGGTCTCCCTCTGCCTGAGGCTGCCCTCGAACCTGTAAGCTCAGGCAGTCCACCCGCCTTGGCCTCCCAAGTGCTAGGATTACAGGTGTGACCTACAGCCTCTGGCCTGACTGAATCATTATTATTGTTTTGATACAGTTTCACTATGTCGCTCTTGGTAGAGTGATGTAGCGTCACAGCTCACAGCAACCTCAAACTCCTGGGCCCAAGCCCTGCCTCACTTCTCCCAAGTAGGTGGGACCATAGGCGCCCGGGACAACGCCGGGCTATTTTTGCTGCGGTTGTCATTGTTGTTTAGCTGGCCTGGGCCGGTTGGAACATGCCAGCCTCGGTGTACGTGGCCGATGCCGTAACCACTGTGCTACCCGCGCGGAGCCCCTGTTTTCTACTTTTAATACCCTATAATTCATAACTGAACCTAACCCCACAGGCAAACGTCCTCAGCCCGCGCTGGGGCTCACTGCAAAGAGGAAGTGGTTGCTTCAGACAGGTGCGTGAGGAATCCCATCTCCTGTCACTCAGAGCCCTAAGGGGAGGGGTCTGAGACTCTATCCAATCAGAGGCGCTGGTCTGGAACCGTCCAATCAGTCTCTCAGCAGGACAGGAAGGGGCGGTTTCTACCGTCGGGTGGTAGATTTGTCTTTCGCGCCGGCCAGCTGGGCTTTGTCCCGGTTTACCTCTTTGTCCGCTCTGCGTTTAGGTATTTCCTCCACAGCCTCTCTCTCTCTCTCTCTCCGTGAGCTGCAGGTACTGGAAGATCTGTAAGGAGGATGCCAGGACACTACGGGAGCCAGTTAATCGTAAGTGTGTGGGCCGAGGGCTCTGGAGGGGGCTGGGAATGGCCGTAACTGAGCGCGGCGGGGCCCAGCCCTCCTCCTTCAGCCCCGGAGCCTACAGACCACAATGTCCCCGTTTGCACAGGTTGGGTCTCAGAGGCCTCTGGCCACAGGCTGGGGGCTGGAACCACAGTTAACGCCTCGAGTGTCCTGTCCCATCCCTGTACGTGATTTCGACCCTGACCCAAGCCTTCAATGGGCAGCTCTGTTCTCGCAGTCCCAGGTCTCCCGCAGATGGTGCAGTGACCACGTGAAGGTCCTCGAATCCCGATTCCATTGCCATTCCTCCTCTCATGTTAAAAATTAAATGAAGGCATTAAGACATTAACACGTTTATTAGAGCAAACATTTATTAGTCAGGGAGCCCTAAGCATAATTTGTGTTTGGAGGTCCTTGGGAAGGGCTTGAAGGTCAGGCTTTTATAATGTGCTTGAGGGAGTACTTTATGATTACTTGGTTATACTTATGTAGTCGCCTTATTTTGACTATCAGCTGGCTATTGTCTAGTTACATAAGCAGAGGGTAATTGGTGGTTTCTAGTTGGTTAAGTCTATATTTTGTTTCTCCTAAGTTAATAATTTACAAATAAAACGCATTTGAGTTAGATTATGTTATTCTTGGGTAGGGACCAAGTGCCCTAGAGTGAGTTCAGTCTAATTAGCAACTGTTTATTATTTTAACACTCCCAGAAGGACTTCTCCCTTGCATAAGCAGAATCTCAAATCCACTACACTGTTCCATCAGCATAACCTTTCTGGGCTTTGCAGTGAAATCCTAATTTCTAGTTTTTCCACTAGAAATTAGGATTGGCTTTGCTTCCAGAAAGCATTCAAGGCAAATTTAATTTAATCAGTCTTTCCTCAGGGTAAACTGGGAATATAATGAAGTTTCTCACTAATATAATATAGAGATACAACAACTAAATGGGAGACATAGTATTTTAAAATATGCACTAGTTTGTTAATCCAAAATCTATAAGGAATAGTAATCCATAAGTCTTAACAAAGGGAAATATCTTACCACCAAGCCTGGAAGTCTGAAGCTTACTGTGGATGTAGCATGTGTAGATATGAAAGGCAGTCAGGGCTCCCTTACAGCCTACTCATAACTATTTCATATTTATGTTATTCTTTTTTCTTTTTCTTTTTTTTCTTTTTGAGACAGAGTTTTACTTTTTTGCCCTTGGTAGAGTGCTGTGGCATCACAGTTCACAGCAACATCAAACTCCTGGAGTCCATTGATTCTCTTGCCTCAGCCTCCTGAGTAGCTGGGACTAGAGGTGCCCCCACACAACGCCTGGCTATGTTTTTTTTTTTTTTGGCTGGGGCTTGGTTTGAACCCATCACCTCTGGCATATGGGGCTGGTGCCCTACTCCTTTGAGCCACAGGTGCCACCCCGGCTACTTTTTTTTTTTTTTTTTTTTTTAAGAGACGGGGTCTCGCTTCTACTCAGGCCCGTCTCCAACCTGTGAGCACAGGCAATCCATCCACCTCAGCCTCCCAGAGTGCTAGGATTACAGGTGTGAGTCACTGTCTCTGGCCCATTTATGCTATTCTTTTTTTTTTTTTTTTTTTTTTTGAGACAGAGTCTAAAGCTCTCGCCCTGGGTGGAGTGCCGTGGCATCACAGCTCACAGGAACTTCAAACTTTTGGGCTTAAGTGATTCTCTTGCCTCAGCCTCCCAAGTAGCTGGCCTAAAGGTGCCCGCCACAACACCTGGCTATTTTTTGGTTGTAGTTGTCATTGTTGTTGGGCAGGCCTGGGCCCTCCACTTCCAGATATGTGGCTGGTGCCCTAGCCTCTGAGCTGTGAGTGCCAAGCCACTATTCTTAATCTTGTATGCTTTTCTAAAAGTGTCTCCTAGGAAAAGTCCCCACAACCACAATGCATAGTGATCTTTTTTTTTTTTTTTTTGAGACAGTCTCACTATGTGACCTGTGGCATCACAGTTCACAGCAGCCTCAAACTCTTGAGCTTAAGCAATTCTTGCCACAGCCTCCCAAGTAGCTGGGGCTACAGGCGCTCACCACAGTGCCCGGCTATTTTTTTTGTTGTTGTTGCATTTGTCATTGTTTAGCTGGCCCAGGTTGGGTTTGAACCCACCAGCCTGAGTGTATGTGGCCAATGCCCTACCCACTGAGCTATGGGCGCTGCCCAATGCATAGTGATCTTATTAACACCATATATCTCAATCCTGTGCAGCTGAGAAAGTTGTCTTCCTCAGAAGTTTCCTTAGACTAGAAGCCTATACAGTCACTAAACCTAGGTGTAGAAAATACCCTTATGGATGGTATTGATTAGTCATCTTTTGATTCAAGATCATCAGGCATTGTAATGGTTAGTGGCCCTGTGGTGGTGGTTCTTGGTAAAGAAAGACTAGTCCCAGCTAGGAGGGAACTCCAGCCCAATCTGCTAGCCTTTCTTGACTGTCTTTCTCAAAGTTGGGGGGGTAACATCTGAAATGCTCCCTGCATCTAATTAAAGTATTGTGTCAAGGTCCTAGTTTATCTATTATACCCTCCCCTCTGGGACAGTTTTTTTATACTTATGTGGCTGTTTACCTTATCTCAGTTGGGGAAACATCTCTCCCACTCAGGGGTTGGATTTATCATGGTGGAACATACGTTATTCCCTGAACATTTTTTCCATTGTCCTACTAGGAATTCCTCTGGAAAGCATTCATATCCCTAATTAGTATACTCTTTTCCTAAATATAAGCATGCACACTCCTTTATTTATTTATTTATTTGAGACACAGTCAAACTTTGTCCCCAGTGGTCAGGCTAGTTTGCTTATAGCAACCTCAAACTCCTGGGCTCAGTGATCCTCTTTGTCTCAGCCTCCCAAGTATCTGGGATTACAGGTGTCCCCCCCACAACACCCTGCTGTTTTTAGGGACGGGGTCTCACTCTTGTTCAGGCTGGTCTCGAACTCGTGAGCTCAGGGCAATCCACCCACCTGGGTCTCCCAGAGTGTGCTAGGATTACAGGCATGAGTCACAGCCTAGTTTTCGCCCAGCCTAGTTTGCTTGCTTCTACAAATAATTGTATACTTATATAATTTATTTTGTGCATGAATATTAAACATCTTTCCAGTGATAGCAATATAATCTTCACAAGGCATCCAAATCCTTTTACTAGTTTCTGAGTAATACATTCCACATACATTCCACCTATACCTTACAAAATATTTATCTTTTATAAGTAAAGCAGTGTAATCATATGTTCTATGCCTAGTATTTGCCAATCTAGTGTCTTGAAAGCAAGCTCTGGTAGCAATTTTCTACCTTATGCAGGATCTGGCCAGGCATTCTCTATTACGATGATTTCTCTTGGCCCCCAGTAGCCATGATAGAAGGTTTTTTTTGGAGACAAAATCTCACTTTCTGGGCCCGGTGCTGTGGATAATCCTAGCACTCTGGGAGGCCGTGACGGGTGGATTGCTTGAGCTCACGAGTTGGAGACCAGCCTGAGCAAAAGCGAGACCCCCGTCTCTACTAAAGGTAGAAAAACTGAGGCAAGAGGATTGCTTGAGCCCAAGTTGGAGGTTGCTGTGAGCTATCAAGCCATGCACTCTACACAGGGCAAGAGCTTAAGGCTCTGTCTCAAAAGAAAAAAAAAAAAAAAAAAAAAAAGAATCTCACTTTCTCATCCCCAGTAGAGTGCTATGGCATCATAGCTCACAGCAACCTCAAACTCTTTGGCTCAGCCGATCTTTTTGCTTTAGCCTCCCAAGGAGCTCAGACTGTGGGCACCCAGCACAACACCTATTTTTATAGCGATGGAGTCTTGCTCTTGCTTAGGCTAATCTCCAACCCCTGAGCTTAGGCAGTCCACCTGCCTTCATCTCCCAGAGTGCCAGGATTACAGGTGTGAGACACTGCACCTGGTCAAAACCTTGTTTCAGTATATCAGCTATGACTTACTTTAATACTAGACCTGCCTTTGGAGTAATAGGATAGTGTTTGAGATTTTGGAGGAGTTGTAAGTAGCAATATTATGTGGCATCATAGCTTACGGCAGTCTCAAACTCTTGGGCTCAAGTGATCCTCTTCCCTCAGCTTCCCAAGGAGCTGGGACGCTGGGACTGGACTACAGGCACCTGCCAGAAGGCCTGGCTATTTTTAGAGACGGGGTCTCACTCTGGCTCAGGCTGGTCTCAAACCTGTGAGTTCAGGCAATCCACCCACCTTGGCCTTCCAAATGCTGGTATTATAGGGGTCTGCCACTGCACCCGGCCTACATACATACCTCCTTTTTTTTTTAAGTGGTGGCCTTTGAATTTTTCAGATCCTGTCCAGTGAGCTGCTTTAGTTGTGAGGGGTTCCTGGTATAAGCAGAATCTGGTGGCAGAGGGTGTAAGTGTAAACAAGCCCCTCAGCAGCCAGAAGGCAGGTTCATTGCCATGAGCACAACAGTACCTGCCCATGTGCTGTGTCACTGAGTGTTTGGAGGTCCTTTGGAAGTGGGAGTGCTGTCCTTCTTACCCCAGAGTTAGCTGATCATGAAGAAGCAACAGCACATACCGGATGCAGGGTCATCTGCTTCACCAGGGTAGGTTTATTCTCTCTTTTGGCCCCACAGTCAGCCTGAGTATCTCCTTTTTAGATAATCATTGGGGCATCAGCCCATATCACTAGGGATCCTCTCAGTAGGACCTGGGAGTCTTGTAGAAATTGTGCAGACTGGGGTCAGGCTGACAACAGGGTTTAATCCTGATTCCACCCCAGAGTGGGGGAAAAGACTGAACCAGTGTTTGTTTCTTCTTCTTTTTTTTTAGCAGGCCCTGGCTGGGTTTGAACCCACTAGCCTGGTTTATGTGGCTGGTATCTTACCACTGAGCTACAGGTCCCGAGCCAGTGTTTGTTTCTCTTGTAGAAGGAATCCCCTTGGTTGGTGCCTAGATGGGCACCATTCCAGTGTCCTAGCACTTGGGTGAAGAACAAGAAGGAGGGGTCTAGAGATGCACACTGATCAGTCAATTGCCTTAATTTCATCTGGCCATGAGAAAACCAGATGAAGTAGTCTTAGTATTTAACGTTCAGAAACTTTCAGACTCTTGGGCTCAAGTGATCCTCTTGTCTCAGCCTCTCAAGTAGCTGGGACTATAGACACCTGCCACAACGCCTGGCTTATTTTTAGAGACAGGGTCTCACTCTTGTCCAGGCTGGTCTGAAATTCCTGAGCTCAGGCAGTCCATCCACCTCAGCCTCCCAGAGTGCTCGGATTACAGGTGTGAGCCACTGAACCTGACCTTAAGGCCTTATTTTTTTTTTTTCTCATTAAAACTTATGTCTGGGCTTGGTGCCTATAGCTCATTGGTTAGGGCACTGGCCACAAAGACCTGGGCTGGTGGGTTTAAACCTGGTTTGGGCCTGCTAAACAACAACTACAACAAAAAATAGCTGGGCGGTTTGGGGACCTATAGTCTCAGCTACTTGGGAGGCTGAGGTGAGAGAATCGCTTAAGCCCAGGAGTTGGAGGTTGTGGGTGAGCTGTGACGTCACAGCACTCTACCAAGGGTGACATAATGAGACTGTCTCAAAAAACAAACAAACAAACAACAAAAAACCCAACTTTTGTCTGGAGACATCTCACCTAGCAACCTCTTTCTGATTTCTGTAGATGTAATAGTTGCTCTAAAAGTTATAATAGTGCTCGCTTCAGCAGCACACATACTAAGATTGGAATGATACAGAGAAGATTAGCATGGCTTCTGCGCAGGGATGACATGCAAATTCGTGAAGTGTTCCATATTTTTTTGTTCTTTTTGTGCATTAAAAACTTCAAAATTAAAAAAATAAATAAAAGTTATAATAAAAGTAAATATAGGCTTGGCATCTGTTGCTCAGTGGTTATGGCGCCAGCCGCATACATAGGGGTTCAAGCCTGGCCGGGGCCTGCTAAACAGTGAGAACTATAATAAAAAAAAAAAAATAGCCAGGCATTGTGGTGGGTGCCTGTATTCCCAGCTAGTTGGAGGCTGAGGCAAGACAATCGCTTAAGCCCAAGAGTTTGAAGTTGCTGTGAGCTGTGATGCAACAGCACTTTACTGAGGGCGACATAGTGAGACTCTGTCTCCAAAAAAAAAAGTCTCTTTGAACTACGCTCCCACCCCTCTTTTCTGTCTTGCTCCTGTCTGTATTTATTTTATATGCTTTCTCCTTAAAATAAGTGACAGGTAATCAGAAGGGAAATAAAAAAGCCTGGGACTTACATCTGAATGTATCTGACTCCCATGGTAGTATTATGAAGATTAATTCTCACACTGTGATGTCCCCAGCACGGTGCTCTTGACGTACTTGTGAGCACCTGGCCCTTGCTCAGTAGACACCATATTAGCACATGTGTATGATTACAGACTCACTTAGACATTGCTGCCTTCTCCAGGCTTTTGTAAACTTTAAATGGTCAGCAAAGGATATGATCTTTCAGGACAATATTTATGTTGGCTATGAGGGACCCTGTGCTATGCCTGCTGTCTCTAGCTGAATCCTCCTGATAATGGATCTAGGGAGAGTGTCATCTGTATTTGAAGGTCTTGTTACAGAATCCACTTCCTAGACCCCTTGGAAACCTGAAGAAGCCCGGGACTTAAAGTGAGGTGCTGAGTCCGAGATGATTTATGTGCATAGCAAGGTTTGAGGGATAAGACTCAGCTAAGAGGTTCTCAGCTCAGGCTTCTAGTTAAGATCACATGATCAGTTTGAACACATCCTATCACTGTGTCCTCCCCCAGATTCTGTTTTCTTTTTTTGTTTGTTTGTTTCTTTTTTTGAGACAGAGCCTCAAGCTGTCACCTGGGTAGAGTGCTGTGGCATTACAGCTCACACCAACCTCCAACTCCTGGGCTCAAGCAATTCTTCTGCCTCCGCCTCCCAAGTAGCTGGGATTATAGGCGCCTGCCACAACGCTCAGCTATTTTTTGGTTGCAGCTGTCATTGTTTGGCAGGCCCGAGCTGGATTTGAACTTGCCTGCTCAAGTGTATGTGCCTGGCGCTTTAGTCGCTTGAGCCACAGGTGCCAAGCCTTCTTTCTTTTCTTTCTTTCCTTTTTTTTTTTCTGGACAGAGTCTCCAGCTATATGCCCGTGGGGGTCATAGCTCATAGCAACCTCCAACTCTTGGGCTCAAGTGATCCTCTTGCCTCACTTTTTCTATCTTGGTTTTTTTTTTTGAGAGAGTCTCGTTATGTCGCCCTTGGTAGAGTGCTTTGGCATCACAGCTCACAGCAATCTCAAACTCTTGGGCTTAAGCAATTTTCTTGCCTCAGCCTCACAAGTGGTTGGGACTACAGGTGCCCTCCACAATTGCTTTTTCTATTTTTAGTAGAGATGGGGGGAGGGGGGGAGGTTCTTACTCTTGCTCAGGCTGGTCTCGAACTTGTGAGTTAAAGCAACCCACCTGCCTCAGCTTCCCAGAGTCCTAGGATTACAGGCGTGAGTCACTGCCTGGCCTCTAGATTCTGTTTTCTATAATTTGATTCTGTTCATGATTTAACTTTCCCTCTCATGTCACAGTAGTGATTTTGGTCCACCTGTGGTCATTGACACCTGATAACCAATTTTCCCATTACAGCTGATGGTAACTTCATTCTTTCAGTTCAGGAGCTCTCTGCAATATTCTTTCACTATGACATTAATGCTTTCCTCTTTGACATTAATGCTATCTTGGGTGAATTTACTGAGTGGTATCCATAAACCATCACTTTTAATGCAAAAAGCTCCCTTTTCCTCATGGCTTCTTTTGGAGAATAAACTATCCCATTTGTTGACTGGAGATAGTGCTTTTGAGATTGGTATATTTAAAATAAGTCTGTCTTCTTTTTTTTTTTTTTTTTTTTGAGACAAAGTCTCAAGCTGTCGCTGTGAGTAGAGTGTTGTAGTGTCACAGCTCACAGCAACTTCAAACTCTTGGGCTTAATCGATTCTTTTGCCTCAGCTTCCTAAGTAAGTAGCTGGGACTACAGGTGCCTGCCACAATGCCCAGCTATTTTTTTTTTATTTTTTTAGAGACAGAGTCTCACTTTGTCACTCTTGGTAGAATGCTGTATTGTCACAGCTCACAGCAACCTCCAGCTTCTTGGGCTTAGGCGATTGTCTTGCCTCGGCCTCCTGAGTAGCTGGGACTACAGGCGCCTACCACAATGCCTGGCTATTTTTTTGTTGCAACTTGGCCGGGACTGGGTTTGAATCTGCCACCCTTGGTATATGGGGCCAGTGCCCTACTCACTGAGCCACAGGAGCTGCCCACCAGCTATTAATATTTTTTTTGTTGTGGTTGTCATTGTTGTTTTTAGCCGGCCTGGGCCAGGTTCGAACCTGCCAGCCTCAGTGTATGTAGCTGGTGCCCTATGCACTGAACTACGGGCACCATCCACAAGCCTCAGTCTTACAGGTTTCTATTTTATTCACTCCTCATGTCACAAATACATGTTTTTTCTCTGTATTTTTAGAGAAAAAAAGTAACATGTAATATTGAAGCATTTTAAAACTATAATAATCACATAGAATAAATTAAAGAAAGAACAAAAAAATGCAAGATTCAGGAACAATATCTCTGATTATTTTTCATATTATAGTGTGTGATGGTCTCCATAGTATGTTTAAAAATCATCAACAGAGATTCATTATCTTTCATAATTTTTGCTCCCAAATGTTCTAGTTTTACCACTTTTAACATGTATATATTATATTTATTTGTGTGCATAAATGTGAACATTATATCTATTTGGAGTTACTACTTTAACTTCTGAGTTATGAAAGCTGAACATTATTCTTCTGAGTTATGAAAGCTGAACATTTCATTGGGGTTGTCTCTGTATATTGGATTGTATGTTCCTTTGAGATAAATACTAACTCAGATCAACTGGGATAAAACCCGAGCTCTACTGTTTACTGGATAATTGGCAAAATATTCTCTTAAAAGAAGAATACTCTTATTTTTATTTTATTTTTTTTTATTTTTGAAACAAGTCTCATTTGTCACCCTCAGTAGAGTGCCATGGCATTATAACTTACAGCAACTTCAAACTCTTGGGCTCAAGATATTGTCTTGCCTCCACCTCCCAAGTAGCTGGGACTATGGGCACTCACCACAACGCCCGGCTATTTTTGGAGTCGAGGTCTTGCTCTGTAGAGTGCTGTAGTGTCATAGCTCATAGTAACCACCAAGTCTTGGGCTCAAGCGATCCTCTTGTCTGAATTTTTCTATTTTAGAAAAGTCACCTGCCTTGGCCTCCCAAGTGCTGGGATTACAGGCGTGAGCTACTGTGTCCAGCTATTCTTCCTTTTTGCTATTCAAACGTGTGGGTTTTAGAACTGAGGTTTGGGCATTACTGGTGAGCTTGTTAAAAATGCAGTATTGTAGGCCTTACCTAGACCTCCTGAATCAGAACCTGCGTTATCACAAAATCTCCAGTTTTTTGTTGTACCCAATAAAATTTGAGAAATATGCTTCTCACTCACCATGAGTTTTCCATCTGTGGAACAGACACAAGTGATTGTATATGATGTTAATATAGTACTCACAAATGTATATTCCTTGGTGAGAAAGGTGGGAAGTAAAAAATGAGCTATGCTTAAAACATATCAGTCGGGTGCGGTGGCTCACCCCTGTAATCCCAGCATTTGGGAGGTGGGTGGATTGCCTGAGCTCACAGGTTCTAGATCAGCCTGAGCCACAGCGAGACCTCATCTCTAAAAAAAAAATAGCAGGGCGGGCTCAGTGTCCTTATGTCAGTGGTTAGGGCGCCGGTAACATACATTGGGGCTGGCAGGTTCAAACCTGGCCCAGGCCTGCTAAACATTAGTTATAATCACAACAAAAAAATAGCCGGGCATTGTGGTGGGTGCCTGTAGTCCCAGCTACTTGGGAGGCAGAGGCAAGAGAATTGCTTAAGCCCAAGAGTTGGAGGTTGCTGTGAGCTATGACACTACGGCACTCTACTGAGGGTGACAAAGTGAGACTTTGTCTCCAAAAAAAAAAAAAAAGTATATATATGTATATATTTCAATAGGCTATAAAAGGTTGGGTCTAAAATGTACGCAGCTATGATTTAATAAAAAAAAAATAAAATTCAAATGGCAAAAAAGAAAAAGTTATCACCCTCCCAACTCCCTCAGATTTTTGTCCTTTTTGATTTTGATCTTGAGGCCTGATTCCCTATTTAATTTTGTATAGATCTAGGGATGCTACAGCATATGGGTAGGTCTCGTTCTTCAGGTTGCTTCCACAGGGAGAAATTTGCCTTATAAAAGTGTGGTAACCCTTGAACCTGGACAAGAAATAAGTTAGTAAAATTACAATTTTCCTCTTTGGAAAAAAAAAATTCTTGTGTTGATGCTTTAGTTCTATATTTTATATTCTATATAAGCATAGTATCTGTGCTAATTTTGTAGATCTTACATCATTTTCTCTCCATAGAGGTAGAGAGTGCCTGTATGTTTTTGTATCTTCTTGTGGAACTCAGGTCACTCGTGTATGTCAGAGCCAGTACTCTTAATTCCCTCATTATATTGTAGGTCAAACTAAGAATTCTGTTTATTACCATATAGTCATTTATTTGTTTTTGGGGGGGCAAGGGCTGTTGACATTTACTTATGTGGCCGTTGAAATCTCTCTGGAGGAGTGAGAATATTTGGGTCCTAAGAACTCTGCCCATGACCACACGGTCAATGTGTTGTTTATTAATTTATCTTTATTTTAGGAAGTGTTGACATTCAGGGATGTGGCCATAGAATTCACTCCAGGGGAATGGACATGCTTGGACCCTGCTCAGCGGAGTTTATATAGAGATGTGATGTTAGAGAACTACAGAAACCTGGTTTCCTTGGGTGAGAATTACTTATCTCCAGAATTTCTAATGTGCCTCACAAGTTTTATTTCTTTGCTTTGCAGAATGTGTCTTGGGAGCTTGTGCTTTATATGAATGTACATAAGATTTCTGCTATTCAGACCGTGCATGGTGGCTCCAGCCTGTAATCCTAGCACTGTGGGAAGCTGAGGTGGGTGGATTGCCTGAGCTTACAGGTTCGAGACCAGCCTGAGCTAGAGCAAGACCCCATCTCCACAAATAGCCAGGCGTTGTGGTGGGCACCTGTAGTCCCAGCTACTTGGGAGGCTGAGGCAAGAGAATCACTTGATCCCACAAGTCTGAGGTTGCTGTGAGATATGACGCAACAGTACTCTACCAAGGGTGACAAACTGAGACTCTGTCAAAAGAATGGATTCCTGTTTTTCTGGAAATGAAGATTAGGGGTTTGTTAAAGTACAAAGAAATCTTTATGTTTGACCTTACTATTTATCTTTCTTTTCTTTTTTCTTCTCTTTTCTTTTCTTTTCTTTTCTTTTTCTTTCTTTCTTTTTTTGTTTTTTTGAGACAGAGTCTCACTTTATGGCCCTTGGTAGAGTGCTATGGCATCACATAGCTCATAGCAACCTCCAACTCCTGGGCTTAAGTGATTCTCTTGCCTCAGCCTCCTGAGTAGCTAGGACTATAGGCGAGTGTCAGAACGCCCAACTATTTTTTTTTGTTGTTGTTGCAGTTTGGCCGAGGCCGGGTTTGAACCCACCACCCTCGGTATATGGGGCCCGTGCCCTACTCACTGAGCCACAGGCACTGCCCTGTCTTCTTTCTTGAGGTCATTTGTAAGTTTCATTCTAGCAATGATTTTAGAAATCCGGAGATATAAAATATTGTCTGTGTCTTAAAATCTAATTCCTTTTTATTTTTGATTCAGTCATACTTAAAAGGTAACTATGAGGTTCGCATTTTAAAATGTTTGGTCAGACAGTGGTATTTAAGAGAATAATTTTCTATAAATATTTTTCTTTACTGAGTTATAATACTAAGTTGAAAATTGAAGCATTCAATTACAGCATTAATTACAGCATTTGAATTAACCTGGATGGAAGTGGAGCACATTATTTCTAGTAAAGCATCACAAGAATGGAGAAGCATGAATCGTATGTATTCAATTTTGATATGAGGACAATTAATGACAATTAATGTCACGGTGGGAGGTGGGGAAAGGGGAGAGCAGAGAGAGAGGGAAGGAGGGAGGGGGGATGGATCTCAGTGTGTGACACATCTTGTACCTTCAATGAATCCCCAACAATAAAAAAAAAAAAAAAAGAAAAAATTGAAGCATTTCAAGAAAAATGTATGTGTCTTTTTCTAATAAAATAGAACTTGCCATCTCTAAGCTGGACCTGATCACCTTTATGAAACAAGCAGAAGAGCCCTGGAATGTGAAGAGAGAGGAGACAGTAGCCAGACACCCAGGTAGGTGGGAGTGAAGGAAGCAGGTGGCACAGGTGATGGCTCTACAATGAGAGTAATTTTTGAGAAGCCTACGTTTATTTCTCTTGCTCTCATAGAAGGACATTTTCTTTCTCATGCTCTTAAGTTACCTGATGATTCATTCCCTCAAAATTGTGAAAAATATCTGAGGATTCTTTTTGTCCTTCAGTGATCTTCCACCAAACCACAGAGAGTCAGAGCCCTCCCCTTGCGCTGTGAGCATCTGCATGATCTACTTATCCATCCCTGTGGGTTCCTAGGAAAGTCTGTGCATATTTCTGATGACCTCTGTGTTAAATCATTTCTTCTTCTGCTTTTGCCTCATGTTAGAAGTGTGTTCATAGTGTTATTCGGTTCAGAAGTTCAGGAATATTATAGATAGATGTCAGATATTTTCTGTTTTAGTAATTTCTAATCCTTTGGAGCTTTCAAAAGTTATTCTATGGGGCGCCTGTAGCTCATTGGTTAGAGTGTCAGCCCTGTGCACGTGGGGTGGGGCATGCAAACCTAGGCAGATCCTGCTAAACAAAAAATGAATAAAAATAAAGTTACTATACAGAAATTGAAGCTCTGTAATTTCATTAGAATACAAATCATCTCCCTTTAATTAAATATTAAATTACACACTAAGTATTAGCTATTTATTTTATTTTTATTTATTTTATTTTTTTTTGAGGCAGAGTTTCACTTTGTCGCCTTTGGTAGAGTGCCATGGTGTCATAACTCACAGTAACCTCAAACTCTTGGACTGAAGCGATTCTCTGGCTTCAGCCTCCCTAGTAGCTTGGACTACAATGCCTGGGTATTGTTTAGACATGGGGGTGTCAGTCTGGCTCAGACTGTTCTTGAATCTGTGAGCTCAGGCAATCCACCTGCCTTGGCCTCCCAGAGTGCTAGGATTATAGGCGTGAGCTACCACACCCAACCAGAAGTAGTCATTTTTTTATTATGTTGCCAAGGGTATTATTTACAAGTCTGCCACCTGGTCATGATCTGGATCTCTCAAAATAGTGCTTTTCAATTTTGGGCTCTATCAGGGTGTCACAAACTATGACTGGATTCATAACTCCCATAAAGGCTGCTTTGTTTGGTCTTGGCTGTCACATGTTATGGGGGATATGAGTGAGAAACCTCCTGTCCTGTCATCTTGTTTATGTCACTCTTCTGTATGTTTTATTTTTATTTTTTATTTATATATATATGTATGTTATTTATTTATTTAGAGATAGAGTATCACTATGTTGCCCTTGGTAGAGTGCCATGGTGTCACACAGCTCACGGCAACCTCTAACTCTCTTGGGCTTAAGTGATTCTCTTGTCTCAGACACTGAGGCTGGCGTGTTCAAACCCAGCCAGGGCCAGCTAAAAAAATGAAAACTGCAATTAACAAAAAAAAAAAAAAAAAAAAAAGCCAAGCATTGTGGATGGTGGCTGTAGTCCCAGCTATTTGGGAGGCTGAGGCAAGAGAATTGCTTAAACCTAGGAGTTGGAAGTTGCTGTGAGCTGTGATGCCACGGTACTCTACCCAAGGTGACAGGTTGCGGCTCTGTCTCAAAAAAAAATTAAAATGCTCAATTTACATGTTATAATATAAGAAGTAAATTAGATTACTTAATGGGCACCACATACTTGGTAAAATGTTTAGTTTTGGGCGGCTCTAGTAGCTCAGTGGGTAGGGTGCAGCCACGTACACTGAGGTTGCTGGGTTTGAACCCGGCCAGGGCCAGCTAAAATAGCAATGACAACTGCAACAACAAAAAAATAGCCGGGCGTTATGGCAGGCGCCTGTGAAAATAATATGTGAAAATTTGATGTTTCACATATTATGTTGTGTAATGATAAAATCATGCTATTTAGTGCATCTATTACCTCATTCATTCTTTAGTTCTTTGTGGTAAGAAAATCCAAAGGCTGGTCTTATAGCTATTTTGTAACAGAATACCTTACTCTTAACCATTGTCATCCTCATGTGCAAAAAGAAAACCAAAACTTGTTTCTTCTTTCTGGTTGTAATTTTGTTTCTGTTAGCAAACCTCATTTTATCCTGCTCTTTTTCAGTCTCTGGTTATAAATGAATAATTGTTCTACTTTCAGTTTCTATGATATCAACTTTTTGGAGGATTGTAAACGTGAGTACAATCATACTGTGTGTGTCCTTGAGACGATCAGTGTTTGGATGGTAGTGCCGTGCTGTTTGGTTACTATGGCTTGTTAGTGAACTTTAACAGCAGATACTGTGATGCCTCCAGGGTTGTTCTTTCTGCTCATTATTGCTGTGTCTGCTTGGGGTATATTTTATTTTCATACTAATTTTAAGTTTTAACAAATTTCTGTGAAAAATGTCCTTGGTACTTTGATAGAAATTATATTGAATCTATAGATTGCTTTGGGTAGTACGGCCATTTAAAAATTATTATTTCAGCCAGGCACGGTGGCTCACGCCTGTAATCATAGTGCTCTGGGAGGCTGAGGCGGGTGGATTACTTGAGCTCATAGGTTTGAGACCAGTCTGAGGCAGAGTGAGACCCCCGTCTCTAAAAATAGCTGGGCATTGTGGCAGGTGCCTGTAGTTTCAGCTATTTAGGAGGTTGAGGTAAGATAATTGCTTTAGTCTAAGAGTTTGAGGTTGCTGTGAGCTGTGATGCCAGGCACTCTACTGAGGATGACAAACTGAGATTCTTATCTCACAATAAAAAAAAAAATAATAAATTATTTTTCCAATTCATTAACACAAGATAACTTTCTCTTTATTTATGTGTATTTTAATTTCTTCATCCATGTTTTATAGTTTTCAGTATAGATATCCATCTTTTTTTTTTTTTTTTTTTTCCAGTTTTTGGCTGGGGCTGGGTTTGAACCCGCCACCTCCGGTATATGGGGCCAGCACCCTACTCCTTGAGCCATGGGTTCTGCCCCCATCTTTTTAAAAATTAAGTTTATTGCTGGATATCTTAATTTTTTACAGCTATTATAGATACAGAAAATGCATTTAACAACTTTATGATAAAAACACTGAAGAAATTAATTATAGAAGGTAGTATGTTTGTAAACAGAGTAAAGGCCATATTTGAGAAACCAATGTTAACATTATAGTGAAGAGGAAAATGCTGAAAGCTTTTTCTCTGAGAAGAGGAAAGGAGACCAGTTTCCATCACTCCCATTCAAAATAGTATGAAAGTCATTGGAAGAGCAGTTAGAGTCCAGTGTAAGTCTTTTAGGTCTAATTGATGTAGAGGGTTGTTAAAGTCTTCTGTTTACTTTTGTCCTTCTTTTTCTTTTCTTTATTGAAATTTTGGTATGAAATTATCCTAATATTGTGCTGCTGTCTCATTCTTGCTTCAGTTTGGTAAAAAATGGCTTTATGTATTTGGGAACTGTGATGGTAGGTGCATACATGTTAACACTTGTGATTTTATCATATATAATGTGCTTTGTTATCCCTTCTGTTGCTTTGAGGCTTTATGATGTGAGCTATTCTCCCTGGGTTAAGAGATTTTTTAATGTGGTTTGATTTGTATTTCCCTCCTGATTAGAGTTGATGAGCATTTTTTCAGGTGTGTGTTGGTCATTAGTCTATCTTTATACAATATTATCTGATAGTTTGTGATATAACATGTATTGTGTTAATGTTATTGGACAATTGAATTCAATAACATTTTTCAGATATTTTCTTTTTAGACCATGTGTGTCCTTATGTCTACAATGGGTCTTTTGTAAAGAGCTTAGAGGTACATCTTATGTGTATTTCAGGAATATATTCAGCTAAAATAAATAGATAGATAGATTTAATTAATTTTTATAGAAGAAAGTGAAAACTTCAGTTTTATTCATTTCTGTAGGTCTTATCACTGTTTTGTTCTTGTTTTGTTTTACTGTCTTGTTTTGTTTTTCATTGATTTTTTTTTTAGTGACATGTTTTTATTCCTTATTCATTTTCTTTTTTTTTTTTTTTTTGAGATAGCATCAAAATTTTTCACCCTGGGTAGACATGGCGTCATAGCTCACAGCAACCTCCAACTTGGGCTCAAGCGATCCTTTTGCCTCAGTTTTTCTATTTTTATTTTGTTTTATTTATTTATTTACACAGTCTCACACTGTGTTGCCCTCATTTGCGTGCTGTGTCGTCAGAGCTCACAGCAACCTCACACTCTTGGGCTTAAACAATTCTCTTGCTTCAGCCTCCCAAGTAGCTGGGGCTATAGGCACCCACCACAACGCTCCGTTATTTTTTTTGCAGTTGTCATTGTTATTTTAGCTGGCCCAGGCCGGGTTCAAACCCTCCACCCTTGGTGTATGTGGCTGGCACTGTAACCACTGTGCTATGGGAGCTGAGCCAGGTTTTCTATTTTTAGTAGAGGCAGGATCTCCTTTTGCTAAGGCTGGTCTGGAACTTGTGAGCTCAGGCAATCCACCCACCTTGGCTTCCCACAGTGCTAGGATTACAGGTTGGAGCCATCATACCTGGCCTGTTTTTTTCCTTATTTCTTTTACCCTAGAAGCACTGTGATTGTATCTACTATAGCTGTCTACTTTGTGGTTAACATAAATAGATAACATCTGAAAGTTTTTTTTGTTGTTGTTGGTGCTTTTATTTTATTTATTTCTTTATTTCGACAGAGTCTTACTTTGTCACTCTCTGTAGAGTGAACTGGCTTCATAGCTCACAGCAACCTCAAATTCTTGGGCTCAAGCTATTCTTTTGCCTTAGTCTCCCTAGTAGCTGGGACTACAGGCGCCTGCCACATCCCTGGCTATTTTTAGAAATGGGGTGTCTCTTTTGCTTAGGCTGGTCTCAAACTCCTTAGCTCAAGCAATCTACCCACCTCAACTTCCCAAAGTGCTGGGATTATAGGCATGAGCCACCATGCCAGGCCCAGTGATTTTAAGTGGGAAACTAATTGCATACAGAGTTACTGCCTTTTTACATTGTATTCTGTTGATGTCACAAATTATATCTTTCTTTTTAAATTTCAGATTGTTATGGGATATATATGGTTTGGTAACATAGTTTACTTTTGTATGGATGAAGTCAGAGTTATAGGTGAGTCCTTGTCCCAGAAAGTGTATAGTATACACATGCTGTGTACCCATGGGGTGGGAGTTTATCCTTCCCCTTCTCTCCCTCACCACTACTTAAATTTTATTGTTTTCCTTGCATATGAACTTATACATGTTGAGCAGCTAGTTTCAGTTTGTTTCCGGTCTTGCAATACTTAGGAGAATGGTTTCTAATTCCATTGTTAGGAATGGTTGTTATGAAAGATACTAGAACACCATCTCTTTTAATGACTGAGTAGTTAATATTCTGTGATATTTGTATGCTATATTTACTCAACCATTCATGAATCAATGGGCACTGGGTTGTTTACATGCCCTTGTGATTGTGAACTGTGAAGCTTTGAACACTCAAGTACAAGTGTCTTTATAGTAAAATTTCATTGGATAAATCTCTAGAAGAGAGATAGGCAGATCAAAAGGTAGGTTTGCTTTTATTTCATTTGTTTATTTATTGTATTTTTCATTTCTTTCTTTTTGAGACAGAATCTCACTCTGTTGCCCTCAGTAGAGTGCTATGGTGTCACAGCTCACAGCAACCTCTAACTCTTGGGCTTAAGCGATTCTCTTGCCTCAGCCTGCCAAGTAGCTGGGACTATAGGCGCTTACCACAATGCCCAGCTATTTTTAGAGATGGGGGTCCCACTCTGCCTCAGGCTTATCTCAAACCTGTGAGCTCAGACAATCTACCTGTCTCGGCCTCCCAAGTGTTGGGATTATAGGTGTGAGCCACTGTGCCCAGCAATTATTAATGTGCAAAACTTTTTATACTTGATCAGGTGCAATCTACTTATTTTTGTTGTTGCTATGATCACCAATGGGTTCTTAATATCAATTCCTTCCCTAGGCTGATATATTTAAGGGTTTTTCCTATACTGTTTTAGGGCTTTGATAGTTCCATGTCTCAGGTTCAGATCTTTCTTTTCTCCATTGTGAGTTGATTTTTGTGAGTGGTGAGAGTTGTGAGTCCTGTTCCAGTCTTTTAGAGGTGGCTACCTATTTATCCCAGCACATTGTGATGAATAAGGATTCTTCTCCTAGTGCATGTATATGTTTTTGTTTGATTTGTCAAAGATTGTATTGCCATATGAAGGTAGTTTTACCTCCAGATTTTCTTTTCTTTTCCAAAGGTCTGTGTCTGTATTTTTATGCTGATTTGAACATGATAGCTTTGTAGTGTAGCCTCAAGTCTGGTAAAGTGATGCCTTCAGATTTGTTCTTTTGTTGGATTGAATTGGCTATTTAAGATCTCCTTCGGTCCCATATGAAGAATAGGATAATTTTTCTAAAATCTTAAAATAAGGACAGGTGCCTGTAGCACTCAGTGGCTAGGGTGCCTGTCACATACACTGGAGCTGGCAGGTTCCAATCCAGCCCTGGCCTGCCAAACAACGTCTACAACCAAAAAGCTGGGCGCCTGTGTTCCCAGCTACTTGGGGAGGCAGAGGCAAGAGAATTGCTTAAGCCCAAGAGTTTGAGGTTGCTATGAGCTGTGATGCCATGGCACTCTACTCAGAGCAACAGCTTGAGACTCTGTCTCAAAAAAAAGGACAACAGTTTTTTGTTCTTTGAGACAAGAGTCTCACTTGAGTTGTCCTTGATAGGATGTTGTGGCATTGTAGTTCACAGCAAGTGCAAACTCTTGAGCTCAAGTGGTCCTCTTGTCTCAGTCTCATAGCTGAGACTACAGGTGCCCTCCACAACATCGGTTTTTTTTTTTGTTTGTTTGTTTTTTTGAGATAAGGTGTTGCTCTTGCTCAGGTTGGTCTTGAATTCCTTAGCTCAGGCGATCCACCCACCTGCACCTCGGCCAACTAGAATACTAGGATTATAGGTATGATCCTGGCTTCTTTTCTGTATTCAGTTATCATTTCCTGGAACCTCTTGTTAGGTATAAGATCATTTATCAGTAAAGAGAGTGATGGTTTGATCTCACCTGTCACAGTTTGGATACCTTTGATATCTTCCTTTTCTCTGCTCTGGCCAGGACTCCACCACTATGTTGAGGACATCTTTGTCTGGTTCAGTTTTAAGTAGGAATGTTTTCACTTTTTCTACAATTCATTATTATGTTGGCTGATGGTTTGTCATATGGCTTCTACCATTTTAAGGAATATCTCATTTATGCCAATTTTCTTTTCTTTCTTTTTTTTTTTGGAGACGGAGCCTCACTTTGTTGCGTTTGGTACAGTGCTATGGTGTTATAGCTCACAGCAACCTCAAATTCTTGAGCTCTACAGATCTTTTGCCTCAGCCTCCCAATTAGCTGAGACAACAGGGTCCCACCACAACACCCAGCTAATTTTAGAGATGGGCCTCTTGTTCTACTTCAGGGTGATCTTGAAGTTGTGAACTCAAGCAATCCATCCACTTCAACCTCCTAGAGTGCTAGGATTAGAGGCATCAGGCACCATGCTCAGCTTGTATGCCTTAAGTGTTCTTATCAGAAAGGGCAGTGAATTTTTTTTTTTTTTTTTTTTTTTGAGACAGAGCCACAAGCTGTCACCTTGGGTAGAGTGCTATGGCATCACAGCTCACAGCAACCTCCAACTCCTGGGCTTAAGCGATTCTCCTGCTTCTGCCTCCCAAGCAGCTGGGACCCCCGGCGCCCACTACAACTGCCAGCTATTTTTTGGTTGAAGCTGTTGTCGTTGTTTGGCGGGCCCAGGCTGGATTTGAACCCACCAGCTCAGGTGTATGTGGCTGGTGCTTTAGCCACTTGAGCCACAGGCACCGAGCCAAGGGCAGTGAATTTTGTCAGATGCTTTTTTTTTTTTTTTGCATCTTTGGGGGGAAATCATATGATCTTTGTTATTATTTCTGTTTATATGGAGAATTATATTTATAGATTGACACATGTTGAATTAGTATTGCATGTCTGGGATTAATCCCCGATCATGATAAATTAGTTTTTGGATGTGCAGCAGAATTTCGTTTGCTAAGATTTTATTATTTTTGTGTGTATATTCATTCATTTTTGTGTGTAAAGATACTGGCCTATAGTTTTCTTTGTTTTGTCCTTTACTGGCTTTGGTATCAGGCTGATAGTTTCTTTGTAGAGGAGTTGGGGAGGGTTCCTTTCTTATGTTATTGAATAAACTTTCCAATATAGTATAGGAACAAGGTCTTCTTTGGAAGTTCTAGTAAATTCTTGTATGAAACTGGTCTGGGACTTTTTTTTGATGGAAGATATTTTTATTTTATTTTATTATTATTATTATTTTTTTTGCAGTTTTTGGCCAGGGCTGGGTTTGACCCCACCACCTCTGGCATATGGGGCTGGTCCCTTACTCCTTTGAGCCACAAGATTACCCAGAAGACATTTTTATTGTTATTTCAGTTTTGGTGTTTGATATTCGTCAGTTCAAGAATTCTATTTCTGCCAGGCACAGTGGCTCATGCCTATAAGCCTAGCATTCTGAGAGGCTGAGGTGGATGGATTGCTCATGGGTTGTAGAACAGCCTAAGCATAAGTGAGAACCCATCTCTGCTAAAAATAGAAAAACTGAGGCAAGAGGATCCCTTGAGCCGGAGTTGGAGGTTGCCATGAGCTATGACATCATGGCACTCTATCCAAGGCAACAGCTTGAGACTCTTATCTCAAGGGGAAAAAAAAGGCTCAGTGCTTGTAGCTCAGCAGTTAGGGCACCGGCCACATGCACCAGGGTTGACAGGTTTGAACCCAGCCCTGGGCCTGCCAAACAACAGTGACAACTATAACAAAAAATAGCTGGGTGCTGTGGCGGGTGCCTGTAGTCCCAGCTACTTGGGAGGCTAAGGCAAGAGAATCACTTAAGCCCAAGAGTTGGAGGTTGCTATGAGCTGTGATGTCACAGCACTCTACCAAGGGCAACGTAGTGCGACTCTCAAAAAAAAAAAAAAAAAAAAAAAAAAAAATTACATTTCTTCTTGTTTGAGTCTAGGGAGGTAATGTGTTTTCAGAAATTTGTCAATTTCCTTCATGTTTTCAAATTTCTGGGCATAGAGATTTTTATAGTAAGCAGTGATGACATTTGTATTTTTGTGTTATCCATTGTTATTTCCTTATTATTATTTGTGATTGGGCTTATTACAGACCTTACTGTTTTGGTTTCTGGTTTATTTAGCCAAATGCTTATCACTTTTCTTTATCTTTTCAAAGAATTCAACTTTTTTTTTTTTTGAGACAGTCACAGCAACTTCAGACTCCTGGGCTCAAGTGATTCTCTTGCCTCCGCCTCCCAAGTAGATGGGACTACAAGCGCCCGCTACAATGCCTGGCTATTTTTTTTGTCATTGTGGTTCATTGTTTAGCTGGCCCATGCTGGGTTCGAACCTGCCAGTCTTGGTGTATGTGGCTGGTGCTGTAACCACTGTGTTATGGGCACTGAACCAAGGAACCAACTTTTTGCTTCATTAATCTTCTCTGTGGTTGTTTTGTCCTCAATTTTATTTAGTTCTGATCTGATCTTTGTTATTTCTTTTTTTTCTGCTGGATTTGGCATTGATTTGCTCTTCCTTTTCTAGTTCCATGAGATGATTCCTTAGATGGGTAATAATGTGTGATCTTTCTGATTTCTCAGTGTGTATATTTAAGGCATTGTGTTTCCCTCTCAGGACTGTTTTAGCCATGTTCCACAGGTTTTGTTACTTTGTGGCCCCATTTTCTTTTTTTATCTTGAGATATAGTCACACTTTGTGACAATGGGTAGAGTGCTGTGGTGTCATAGCTCACAAGAACCTCAAACTCTTAAGTTGAAGCAATCCTCTTGCCTCAGCTTCCCAAATAGCTAGACCTACAGGTACCTACCATAATGCCTGGCTATTTTCTTAGAGACGGGATCTCAGTCTTGTCAGCCTGGTCTTGAACTCCTGAGCTCAGGCAATCCACCCGCCTCGGCCTCCCAGAGTGCTAGGGTTAGAGGCCTGAGCCACCATGCTCGGCCCCCTTTTTAATTTTGTTCAATGAATATGTTGATTTCCGTCTTCATCTTCTCTTTGACCCAACTATTGTTGAGCAATAAATTGTTTGGTTTCCGTGACTGTGGAGCTGAGTATTTCTGTTGGACAATTCTGGTTTATTCCACTTTTCTCTGTAAATATACAGGGTATAATTTCTGTTTTTTGTTTTTTTAATTTCATGAGACTTACTTTGTGGCCTGGGATATGATGGATTTTGTAGAATGTTTCATGAGCTGATGAGTAGTCTTGGGGTAGAATGTTCTGTAAATGTCTGTTAAGCTCCTTTGTTCTAAAGTCAAGTTTAAGTTCAAAATATCTTTGTTTAATTTCTGTTTGGAGAATCTATCCAGTTCTGTCAGTGAGGTGCTGGAGTCCCTAGATAATAGTGTTGTTTGTCATGTGTTTAGATCAAATACAATTTGCTTAATAAATCTGGGAACAACTAGGTTGGGTGCACAGATATTTGGAATTGATATATCTTTTTGTTGCAGTTTTCCCTTGACCAATATATAATGTCCATCTTTGTCTTTCTTTTGTTACTTTAAAGTCAATGGTATCCTTGATGAGGATTACAAGGCCTGCTCTGTTTTGGCTTATATTTGTACAGAATGTTGTCCCCACCCCCTCTTCCCAAGGCTGTATATGTCCTTTGGGGTCAGATGCATTTCCTGAATGCAGCAGATGCTTGACCTATACACTTTGTTCAATAAGCCAATCTGTGTCTATTCGGTGGGGGGGGAGAAGTCATTCACATTTTTTGATAGAATTGATAAGTGGGGTGGATTCCTGTTTGACAGGTTGTATGGGGTTCTGTTGCCTTTTTTAATCACTTTAGCCATTGTGATATCTAAGCTTTGACCATTAGTTTTGAGTAGTTTTACACTTGTGGGTGACTATTGTGTTTATCAGAGTACTTCCCTACATGGGAAATCCAGTTGTGGCCAATTCCTTCGGAGTTTGCTTGTTGGGAAAAGATTTGATTTCTCCATCAAATATGAAGCTTAGTTTTGCAAGCTACCAAATGCTGGGCTGGCAGTCGTTCTGTAGAGTTTCCATTGAGAAGTCAGCTGGTAGGCTAATGGGTTTCGCCTTGTAGGTCAAGTGTTGCTTACACCTACCTTCTTGAAGAATTTTCTCTCATTTTGATTTTGGCCGGGTTAATTACAATGTGTCTAGAATTCAACATCCATCTAATATTTGGATGTTTGCTTCTTTGGTAATGTTTGGAAAATTTTCTTTTTCTTTTTCTTTTCTTTTTTTTTTTGAGACAGAGTCTCAAGCTGTTGCCCTGGGTAGAGTGCTGGGGCGTTACAGCTCACAGGAACCTCAAACTCTTGGGCTTAAGTGATTCTTTTGCCTCAGCCTTCCAAGTAGCTGGGACTAACAGGCACCTGTCACAAAGCCCCGCTATTTTTTTGTTGTTGTTGCAGTTGTCATTGTTGTTTTAGCTGGCTCAGGCTGGTTTTGATTGAACCTGTCAGCCTCAGTGTATGTGGCCAGCACTGTACCCACTGAGCCATGGGCGCCACCACGTTTGGAAACTTTTTTTTTTTTTTTTTTTTGGTAGAGACAGAGTCTCACTTTAGAGTGCTATGATGTCACAGGACTCACTGCAACCTCTAGCTCTTGGGCTTACGTGATTCTCTTGCCTCAGCCTCCCGAGCAGCTGGGACTATAGGCGCCTGCCACAACGGCCAGCTATTTTTTGGTTGCAGTTTGGCCAGGGCTGGGTTTGGACCTGCCACCCTTCGTATATGGGGCCGGTGCCCTATTCACTGAGCCACAGGTGCTGCCCCGTTTGGAAAATTTTGAATCATCATGTCTTCAACTAGAGTTTTCTATGCTTTGTAGACTCTCTTCTCTCTCAGGTATGCCAATCATCCATGTGTGCACACTTTGCGTGAGTGTAAGTCTCTCAAAGAGATTTCTGTCCTTTTGTTCTCTTTTCTACCTCTTTAAATGACTTGGTTAGCTAAAGAGCCTTGACTTTAGGCTTGAGATTCTTTTATTTTTTATTTTTTTTTACCATCGTCTAATTTGTTGCTGAAGCTCTCTGCTATGTTTTGAAACTTCCTGAATGCCTCTTTGAATTCTTTAAGCTCCATTTTCCTAATTCTGTTCAGATACTTGGTGATCTTTCCTTAATTTTATTAATTTGAGAATTTTTATGGTACTTTTTTATGGTTTTCAGCTTGTCTTCATTTCCATTCATTTTATTTGCCAACCATATTCTGTATTCCATTTCTGTCGTCTCAGAAATCTTTATTTGCCAACTGTATTCTGTATTCCATTTCTGTCATCTCTGTCATTTTCTTTATGGTTGGAATTTTCTGTTATATCTCCATTGTGACTCCTGGGGTGAGTTCTGTTTTGAGTTTTCAATTTGCCAAGTTTCCTTGGCTGGTTCTTTATCCAGTGTCTGTATTTTTTTTTTTTTTTTTTTTTTTTTTTGCAGTTTTTGGCCGGGGCTGGGTTTGAACCTGCCACCTCCAGTGTATGGGGCAGGTGCCCTACTCCTTTGAGCCACAGGTGCCGCTCTGTTTGTTTGTTTTTTGAGACAGAGTCTCCCTATGTCTCCCTGGGTAGAGTGCTGTGGTGTCACAGCTCACAGCAACCTCAGACTTTTGGGCTTAAGTGATTCTCTTGCCTTAGCCTCCCGAGTAGCTGGGATTACAGGTGCCCACAACAATGCCTGGCTATGTTTTTTTTTTTTTAATCTCATGCTAAAGGGGTAAGATGGCCCTTAGTTGGAGTTATTTTTTTCCAGGGATTGACTAGGGAATGATCACTAGCTGGCACTGGATGTGCCTTTTCTTCACTGAACGTAGCTGATTCTTGAGTATAAATTAGTCAAGGTATTTTTTTGCTAAATTATCTGTACATCAATATTATAGGAGTGCCATTCTGCATGCCAAGTCACATTTTTCTTGCTGGTTTAGAGATTTTTGTAAATTTTAAATCTCTGATTATCATCTGTCTTGTTTTGGGTCTATTTATTTTTACTTAGTTTGAGCTTCTTTAAGTTTTATGTTATTTTTGTCTCTACTTTAGAAAGTTCTTAGACATTTTTTCTTCAAGTATGCTCTCTACTTATTTTTTCTCTTGTCATTTGTTGTAGAACTCCCATATTATTTTGTTATAGAACTCCCATACCCATAATATTTTCCCTTGCTCGATGGTAATAAATCCCTTAGTTTTCTTCACTTTTATTTGCTTTCTTTATTTTTTGGTTTCTTTTTGCTCTCAACCATAATTTTAAATGTGCTATTGTCAGGCTTGCTGAGTGTTTTTCCTGCTTCATCAAGTCTGCTGTTTTATCCTATCTAGTGAATTTTTAAATTCAGTCATTTTATTTTTCTACCCTATACTTTGTAGGGTTTTTTGTTTTTTTTTTTTAGTTTTAATTCCTTTTAATGTTTTTGTTTTCTTTATGCATTGTTCCCCCCATTTTATTTAGTTGTCTTTGTTCTCATTCAGCTGATAGAGCATCTTAAAAACATCATTTTAGTACTTTTAGAATTATGTCATAGATCTTCACTTTAGGATCATTAATTTTTATCCCTTCATGAGACTGTATTTTTTAATTTCTTAGATGTCTTTCCCTTTTGGTGAGATTTTGGTGATTTTTTTTTTCTTTTTCTTTTTAAGACAGCATCTCAAGCTGTCATCCTGGGTAGAGTGCTGTGGCGTCACAGCTCACAGCAAACTCAAACTCCTGGAAGTGATTCTCTTGCCTCAGCCTCTCAAGTAGCTGGTAATAACAGGTACCTGCCACAATGCCTGGCTATTTTTTTGTTGTTATTGTTCCAGTTGTCATTGTTGTGTTAGCTGACCCAAGCTGGGTTTAAACCCACCAGCCTCAGTGTATGGGGCCGGTGTCCTTCCTACTGAGTTACATGTGCTGCCCAAGATTTTGATTCTTTAAAAAACTGTTATGTATTCTTTTCTTTTGGCAGGGTATCCAAAGTGTGGCCTATAATTTTTGACACTTTTTTGCTTACCTGTAATGTACAATACCCCTAAAAGTATACATGCATCTATTCCCCCTAATGACTTTCGTTAGTGTTTGTGTATTTAATGTGTGGCCGAAGACAACTTACATTCTAACAATGTATGGCGGATTAAATAATGTTTGGATACTTTTACTTAGAGAATGGCTTTGTTCAGGGGAAATTAGGCATCTTATAGCCACAGACTTCTGGCTGGATACTTCTGCTCTGGAGTACTCTATGTATTTTTCCACTGAAAAGTTATGCACATTTCCTGTTAAAAGCCCTGAATCCTTTTCTTCCATGATGAATTCCATATGTTTTGAAGTCTTTGTTGCTGTAGTAATTATCTTTGTTCCCAGTATATTGGGATTAGTAATTATCCTTGTTCCCATGTAAATTATACTATATCTGCATTTCTTTTCAGCATTGTATGTTAAAGGAAGCAATAAGCAGTGTTTTGAAAGCCACAGGGAAACCCAGGACTTTAGATACAGGATTGGATTAAGTGTTCAGTCAAATATTTCTGAAGACCAGAGGTTTAAAATTGAAGAGCCTATTTCTAAATATAACCAATTTGATGAGTCCTTCGTTCAAACTTCGTTATTCTTTCACCAACCAGTAATAACATCAGATGCCAAAATCTACAACTGTGATCAGGATGTTGAGGTGTTTACCCAATCATCCTTGCTTAATCACTATCAGGGAATAGATTATTGGGAAAAATATTACATATCCAATAAAACTTGGATGTCCTTTATGCAGAACTCTAACCTAAATAATTACCAGGGTGTTCATGTTGATGAAATAAATTGTCAATGCAATAAACCTGAAAAATCATTGATGCCAGTCTCAAGCTGTAGAAAGTATCAGAATGCTCAATGTCCTGTGATCCAATACAAATGTGACAACTGCGAGAAAGTGTTTCATCAGTGGGTAGAGCTTATAAGCCACAAGGATATTGATAGTCAAGAGTTTTTCTACAAATGTAATGAATGTGTTGAAGCTTTTGCTCAGTCAGAAAAACGTTCTCAGTGTCGGAAAATTTATACTGGAGAAAACTCGTACAGACAAAATAAATGTGAGCAAGTTTTTAGTACATCATCCACTCTCAGGAAACGTAACATAAGCCACACTGAAGAAAATCTCTACACCTTTAACCAGAGTTCAGAACTTAAACATCAGGAAATTTATACCGAGAAGTCTTACAAAGATAAAGAATATGGAAAAGCCTCTACTCAGTTTTCAGGCTTTGGCCATCATAGAATTCATACTGTAGAAAAGCCCTACAAATGTAGAGAATGTGGCAAAGCCCTTAACCATAGTTCACACCTTATTCAACATGAGAGAATTTATACTGGAAAGAAACTCTATAAATGTAAAGAATGTGGCAAAACCTTTAACAGTAATTCAAATCTTAGTCGACATCAGAGAATTCATACTGGAGAGAAACCCTATAAATGTGAAGAATGTGGCAAAAAATTTAACTGTAGTTCAAATTTTAAGAAACATCAGAAAACTCACACTATAGAAAAACCCTACAACCCTGAAGAATGTGGTGAAGAATTTCAGTATAATTTAAGCCTTACTTTACACCAAAGTATTCATAGAGGAGAAAAACCTTACAAATGTAAGGAATGTGACAAAACCTTTAGCAGTAATTCAAATCTTAGTCGACATCAGAGAATTCATACTGGAGAGAAACCCTACAAATGTGATGAATGTGGCAAAAACTTTAACTGTAGTTCCAATTTTAAGAAACATCAGAAAACTCACACTGTAGAAAAACCCTACAACTCTGAAGCATGTGGTAAAGAATTTCAGTGTAATTCAAGCCTTACTCTTTATCAAAGTATTTACACTGGAGAAAAAGTTTACAAATGTGAAAAATGTGGCAAAGCCTTTGACTATCATTCAAGCCTTGTTCTACATGATGGCATTTATACTGGGGGGTATCCCTACAAACATGAAGGATATAGCAAACCTTTTAGCTGTTGTTCACTTATTACTCAACATCACAAAATTCATACTGCAGAGAAACCCTATACATGTGAAGAATGTGGCACATCTTTTGCCCAGCCAGGCAGCCTTAGACAACATCAGAGAATTCACACTGGAGAGAAACCCTACAAATGTAAAGAATGTGGGAAAGCCTTTCGCTCTAGTTCACACTGTACTCGGCACCAGATAATTCATACTAGAGAAAAACCCTACAAATGTGGATTATGTGGCAAAGCTTTTAACTGTACTTCAAACTGTAGAAAGCATCAGAAAATTCACACTGCAGAAAAACCCTACAAACATGAAGAACGTGGTAAAGCCTTTCAGTTGCACTCCACCCTTACTCTACCTCAAAGTATTCATACTGGAGAAAAGCCCTACACATGTAAAGAATGTGGCAAAGCCTTTAACTATTGTTCAAACCTTATTATACATTACAGAATTCATACTGGAGAAAAACCCTACAAATGTGAAGAATGTGGAAAAGCCTTTAGCTATTGTTCAAGTCTTACTAAACATAGGAGAGTTCATACTGGAGAAAAACCTTACAAGTGCAAAGAATGTGGCAAAGCCTTTACCCACTCTTCAACCCTTAGAAGACATCATGTAGTTCATAGTAGAGAGAAATCCTACAAATGTGAAGAATGTGGCAAAGCCTTTACCCAGTCTCAAACGCTTAGAAAACATCATCAAGTAATCCATACTCAAGAGAAATTGTAAAATGTGAAGAATGTGGCCTATGCATTACCCACTCTTTGAGACTTAGACAACATCAGGCAATTCATGCTAGATAGAAGTTCTACAAAGGTGAGGAATGTGACAGTATCTTTTATTTTAGTTAACAACTTACTCAAGATCAGAGAATTCATACCACAGAAATCCTATAGATTTAATACAAAAGAGTTTTATCCCAAATACACAACATAGAAATCACCAGGGAGTTCACAGGGAAAGAAACTTTACAGGTGCAATAATTGTGCAGAACTATTTAATGGAAACTTAAGTTTAGGCAGGGTGCAATTGCTCTTGCCTGTAATCCTAGCACTCTGGGAGGCCAGTGCAGGAGGATCCCTTGAGCTTGCGAGTTTGAGATCAGACTGAGCAAGAGTGAGATCACATCTCTACTGAAAGCAGAGAAAAATAGCTAGGTGTTGTGATGGTCACCTACAGCCTCAGTTACTCAGGCTGAGGCAGGAGAATTGCTTGAATCCAGAAGTTTGAAGTTGATGTTAGAGCTTGGCACCACTGCACTGTAGCCTGGGCAGCAGAGTGAGCCTCTTTCTAAAAACAAAAACAAAACTTAAAATCTAAAGCACATTTTCAAAATTTACACTAACCTCGAGTATTTATTATAGAAAACAATACAAAGTCTAGAGAGTTAGGTAATTTGTTTTACTATATTTTTGAAAAGGGCAATAACATTGATGTTTGGACAGTTATTATATTCTGTGGATGCTTTGTGTTGACAGTATTTGAAACTTTTCAAAAGCAAATATTGATGTAATTCAGTTCTCAAATCAGTTTATGCTATGTCTTAATGTTTATTTGAAAACAGGTTATCTGTGTTTTCTACATCAGCACTATGAGAGGCCATTCTGTATAAGGTGCATATGATTAATATCAATTTTCCCATGAAAGTTTAATGATAAATGTAAAATACATTAAGAAAGTTACAAAGAAAGATAATTTTTGTATCATAAAGCAGTGGTGCATGCGGCATACAGTATGTAATCATGGCATTTTTTTCTTGTATGCTAAAAATAAGAACACCAGTCTAAATTTTAAAAATTCATTAGTTTATCAATTGCTTTTTAAGCAGGATAAAATAGGCAAATTAGTTAAAATGCCAACATATCTTTACAGCAGAATGACAACAGAAGTCTTGAATATTATTTGATATAAAGGACATCTTGAACATTATTTGATGCAGTAGAAGCGAAAACATCTTTACAAGTATCAGAGGAAAGTGAAAGTTACTTGTATCTGAAAGGTTGTATTTACATTGTATTCTATTCAATGTTCATTATATTATTAAACTTTGAAGAAAGTATAACTCAGAGGTTATCAGACACAAAATAATTCTGGTCGAATACTTAAGACCACTGAGCATGTTGTATATTTAGATGTTCTTTATTTAACTTGTTTTGGATTAATTAACTTGTTTTGATTAATGTTTTAACACTGATGTACCATGAATGAAATGTTATTCTGCCACCAATGTTAAACTGTCTTCTCCAGAATTCTAGTGGACAGATGAAAATAATATACTCTTTGGGTAACACCATGAAATAACTTTTGTTATCACTTTGTACTGAGTAAAATTTTAAGAATTTAGAGAATATTACTCTTTTTTGTTGTTTGTTTTTGAGACAGAGTCTCAAGGTGTCACCCTAGATAGAATGCTGTGGCATCACAGCTCACAGCAACTTCAAACTCTTAAGCTCAAGTGATTCTCCTGCCTCTGCCTCCCAAGTAGCTAGGACTACAAGCTCCCGCCACAATGCCTGGCTATTTTTAGAGATGGGGTCTCGCTTTTGTTGAGGCTCTTCTTGAGCCTTTGCTGGGTGGACTCCGCTGGCTACACTGGCACCAAGGGAGGGGATGGTGTGTGTGTGTGTAGGAGGAGGGAAGGAATGAATGAGTCCTGCTCCAGCCTCTGGTGTCCAGTGTGCTTCCCCGGGTCTCCACAGCTCAGTCCCCTAACCCTGGCCTTTGCACCTGGTGCAGGGCCCCAACGCTGGCCACCACCCTCCCTGCTTGTGGGTTGGCCACTTGGGTGTGTGCCACAGACGGGGCAGCAGGCCTTGGGGTGGGGACATGACAGGGCACTATGGTGTGGGCAGACATTAGGGTGGGACTCTGGGCAATGGAGGGAGGGCAGATAGGGCAGCAGGCCTCTGGGGGGTGTCGGTGGTATGGCTGGCCTCCAGTGGGATGAAGACCAGGCCAGATCTCTGTGCCTAAGGAGATGCCCTGGAGTTAAACTCGTGCAAAGGCTAAGTGGAGCACAATGTTTAAAGAGTGAAGGCTGTTTGTTTTAGCTGGGTTAGGTAGATCTCAAAATCATAATGGTAACAAAAGCATATTGGAGAAATATGTGACAGTAACCTTTAAAAGGCTAATACTGTATTTATATATATATATATATATATATATAAATATATATATATATATTTATTTATTTATTTATTTATTGAGTTTCATTATGTTGCCCTCGGTAGAGTGCTGTGGCATCACAGCTCACAGCAACCTCACTCTTGGACTTAAGCGATTCTCTTGCCTCAGCCTTCCAAGTAGCTGGAACTAGGCATTCACCACAACACCTGGCTATTTTTTTTTGTTGTAGTTTTCGTTATTTGGCAGGCCTCGGCCAGGTTGAACCCACCAGCCTTGGTGCATGTGGCTGGTGCCCTAGCTGCTGAGCTACAGGCACCGAGCCTAAAAGGCTAATACTATGTGTACTTTGATAGAAAGGGTTTGGGATGGCGAGGCCACTTCCAAGTGGCCTTCAAATGAGTGGAGCTGGAGTGCTGGGAGAACTGGTTTTCCTGACAGTCTCTCCCGACCCTCAATCAAATATCCATCCAGCAACTCTTGTTCTTTCAAACACTTGGTGTGACCAGGCCCACTGGCAAAACCTGATTGTTTTCTATTCACCCATGTACCCCTTGTACCATCAAAGGATTTCCTTTCAAACCTAACATCCTTGTTATGAAGGGCCATAAAGACTTGTACATAGGGGATTTCATCCCATTTACCTGATCTTTTACAAAAGAGCTCTAATTGTAAAATGGTAAATATCTGTTAGTTGGCCACTGTTCTCTGCAGTCTAGATGATGCATTGGCTAGGCCGTACTGCAGTAAAATTTCATTTATTTGTCATTGGTGGTTACTCATACTGAGGCCAGTCAGCCAGAATTCATCCCAAGGGACTATTTTGTGGGCCCGAGACCTGATTTCCCATCTTTCAACCGGTTGGGGTGTTCACAAATAACCCTTACAGCAAACAGAATGCCACAACCAGAAGCTTCACCAGGCAAGGAACTTAGGTCTCTGCAGCTTAACCAAACTGAGCAGGAGAATAAAGCCTGTGGATCAGGATAAGTGAGGCAATCCCAAGAGCAGGGATTATAGGCCACCACTCCTGGCCCAGTGATTCTTGATACACTCCCCAGCACCAACACATTTGTTGTGTCACCTTGGGCATGCAGCCTGGCCCCTGAGACTGCTCCTCATCTGGCAACTGCCACGGGAACTATGTCTACCTCACAGGGTCTCCTGTGGACTCAGTTTCAGGTAAGTGACCATCACTGCTCTCCTCATCCCTCTGAGGAAGAGCCAGGCACTAACACCCTCCGATTTCTATCCTTTCAGCACCATCACGACTCTGCTAGGCCTGTACAACAGCCCCTCACCCCATACATCTACCAGATGAGAAAACAGGACCAAAGAGGGAAGTGGGTTGCCCATCCCCTCCCAGGGGGAGTCCAGCTGCTTCCTGCACCTGGCAGCTCTGTCCCAGCTGCCTCCACTTTACATCCCAGCAACACAAGTGGCCAGGGGCTCACCACGCTTGTCTAGGTCCCCAGCCAGGCCAAGCCATGCTGGAAGCTTGATGGGA
>CAUYPK010003368.1:0-22058 GCA_963574355.1 Loris lydekkerianus
TTCCCCCTATTCTTAGGTTAAAGAAAGATGGAGACTTTACCTCTTTCATGTTTACATGGATGGAGCTGGAACATATTCTTCTTAGTAAAGTATCTCAAGAATGGAAGAAAAAGCACCCAATGTACTCAGCCCTACTATGAAGCCAGCCAGTTTTGCTGCATTTTAATGAGATCATCAGCCTCTGAGTAAGAGCACAGAGACATGAATAGAACCTTCTCTGATGGAGACAGACAAATGGCTAGCAAACATATGAAAAAATGCTCATTGTCCGAAATCATCAGAGAAATGCAAATCAAAACTGCCCTGAGATATCACCTAGCCCTAGTCAGAATGGCCCACATCACAAAGTCTCAAAGCTGCAGATGCTGGTGTGGATGTGGAGAGAAGGGAACACTTTTACACCACTGGTAGGACTGCAAACTAATACAACCTTTTTTGGAAGGAAGTATGGAGAATCCTCAAAGAACTCAAATTAGACCCCTCTCCCCCACCATTTGATCCTGCAATTCCATTACTGTGCATCTACCCAGAAGAAAAAAAAATCCTTTTATCATAACGACATTTGCACTAAACTGTTTATCACAGCTCAATTTACAATCGCCAGAACATGGAAACAGTCTAAATACCCACCAATGCAGGAATGGATTAACAAGCTGTGGTATATGTATGCCATATAATACTATTCAGCCACTAAAAAAAGATGGAGACTTTACATCTTTCATATTAACCTGGATGGAAGTGCAACACATTCTTCTTAGTAAAGCATCACAAGAATGGAGAAGCAAGAGTTCAGTGTACTCCATTCTAATATGAAGGCAGTAGATGAGCTAACACAAGGGGAGGTAGGCGAAAGAGGAAGTGGGGAGAGGGGAGGAAGGAGGGGGATGGGGCATCACAGTGTATGGCACACCTCTCGGGGACAGGACACAATTATAAGAGTGACTTTATCTAACAAATGCAATCAGTGTAACCTAATCCTTTGTACCCTCAATAAATCCCAAACAGCAACAACAACAAAGAAAAGAGCACGGAATTTGTTCATAGGTCTTACCTTCTTCATCTATAAAAATAAAAGATCTGTTCAATGATCTTAGGAAAGTTCCAGAGATGCTTGTATCCAAATTTTATAACCAAGCCCCACACAACCACTGCTGCTAACCTACAAACCCTGTATGAGGTACACTTAGGAATCATAGATCTGACCCTCTTCCTTCCTTGACTAAAGGTCAGAGATGGCAATCTCATCTGACCCTGTCATTTGCCATCCTTAACATTGCAGGGGAAGGCATCAGACTACCCCCCACCTGGCTTCTGCCTCTTTGTAGGGAAAAAGCACCCCCCACAAAGCAGGCTGAGCTCTGAGTGTTGTCCCTGGGTCTAATGTCACTGAAGGGAGAAGGCCCTGTAGCAGGTGACCCATAAGGCACTCAACCTGGTTTCTAGGTAGAAGCTCTGTGGGCTGGTAGCATCCTATGAATATGTTTAGGCTGAAATAGTTCTCTGCAAGTTCCTTGAAGGAAGGCACTATACCATTCATCTTTGCAACCCCAGCCCCTCCCTGGCCTGTCACAGATGCTCAATGATGGATAAGGGGCAGATGTGTGATTTACCACAAAGATCCAGACTCAGATTGAACTGGATTCCAGTTCTACCACTACCATGCCCAAACCAGGTGACACAGGGCTTATTTCTTACCTTTTCTAAGCATTATTTCCTCATCTTTAAAATGGGAGTAGTGGTAGCATCTGCCTCATGGGGCTGTTGCAAGGAATTTTTTGTAATTTTTTTAAAATTTCTGATTGATGTGAGGGTACAAATGTTTAGGTTACATTGTTTTCATTTGTAAGGTAAAGTTCAAGCTGCAGTTGAGCCCTTCACCCAGGGGGTGTGCTGAACACCCTATTATTGTACATATTGGGTAAGACCCCACCCATTAGCCATTACCTCTCCCTCACTGGACTACACATGTGTGGCTTTTCTATGGGCATTTAGCTGTTTATGTATTCGTCTCATATAAGTATTGATTACATTGGATACTTGCTATCCCATTCTTGTGATACTTTACTTAGAAGAATGTTCTTCAATTCCATCTAAGTAAACACAAAAGATGTAAAGTCTCCATGTTTCCTCATGGCTGAACAGTACTCCATGGTATATGTACACCATAGTTCGTTAATCCCTTCCTGAGTTGATGGGCACTTGGGCTGATTCCACATCTTGGCGATTGTGAATTGAGCTGCAATAGCATTCTAGTGCAAATGTCCTGTGGTAAAACGATTTTTCTTCTGAGTAGATACCTAGTAATGGGATTGGAGGATCAAAATGGAAGGCCCATGTTTAGTTCTTTAAGAATTCCTCATACTTCTTTCCATATAGGTTGTATTAGTTTGCAATCCCACCAGCAGTGCAAAAGTGTTCCCCTCTCTCTACATCCACACCAGCAAGGGAATTTTTTTAATCAGATAACATAAAGAATTCAGCACAGAGCTGACACGTTGTAGGTATCAGAATGGCAGGTATTATCACTGATAATGCTCATTGCAATGAATGGGCTGAACATCTGGATGTTATATGTAGTTTCTTATATCAAGTAGATTTTAAAAATAATTTCAGAAAAAAACTACATAACACACATATTTCAGTGTGCACATCATTCTCTCAGCCCTCTACTTGCCCGTATTCCCAAACCAAGGATTCTTTTAAAAAACACAAAGGCAAGAAATTCTAACTTACAGGGGAGAAAAAGATCACCTTTCAAAGGAGGGGAGCTATAGGACTGTATGGTTACTATGGAAACAAAGTGCTGGTCCTAACACGGCAACTATACACTACATTTCTGACTATGACCAGAAGGCACATCCACTCCTTTTCTATTCAAATATGAAGGAAAGGGCAAATATGCTTCAACCATCAGCCAAACCTGGACAACGTACAACTTAACAAATTAGGTAAAGATGTTTGATGTTTCTCTCTGCTACAGTAAACTAAAGTGGTCATAAAATAAAGAAATACTTTATCCTAGATGCATGATAGTTTAATAGGCTTAAGACAAGGAGGAAAATGGAGTCTCTTTCCTTCCTGTACTTGTTTAATTGTTTTTGATGACTAGAAGGCTAGTGATAGTGCGGGCTGACTCTGCTGTATTTATGTCGGGGAGAAAGAAAGGATGAGGGGGGCAGCCACTTCCTTCTGCTGTTTAAGTAATTCTCAGGGCATGATTTTTGCATTTGCACAGGGTACACAGTTTAATGTTTGTAAAATGCTAGTAGGAATTCTGATCTCATAGGAACATATTTTGAAGAGTGGGAAGACAGAGGGTTTGCCTATCACTTCCCTTGCTGATCTATATAAGTGTACTTTGAAGAAAAGACATACAGAGTGTGCCGGCCTACAATCATGCCATGGTATATAAATTAGGGTGACCTTGCCATCAGAAATCACATAAATGTAACATTCTAAGAAAGAAGAATGAAGTATGAAAGGCTTCTCCACCTCAGAAATACTGACGTTTGAGGTAGGTAATTCTTCGTTGAAGAAAAAGGTTGCCTTGTACATTGTAGGATGGTTAGCAGTATCCCCAGCGTCTATCCCCCAGATGCCAAGAGCTCCCCACTCTAGTCATGGCACCCAAAAATGCCTCTAGACATTGCCGTAGGAGGAAATTTGCTCCTGGTTTAGAATCACTGAAATGCATAGATAAGCTCACAAATAATCACTTGAAATTTTCCTTTTTTAAATGAGATTATTTTACAAAAAAACAATTACTTCTTTTTTGCAAAGACTTTTCATAAACTGTGAAAATCTAAATGTCTCAATACTTGCCATATTGGCTAAAGCTTTGCTATGTGTAGTCACCAAGTAGAAGCAATAATCCTGGCAGGTTTCCCACTCCCACTATCATCAAGAGAGTCACAAATGTTTACATCATTTCATAGCAAAACTCAGACACCCGGTTAAGTTTTGAACCCTACCCTATCCCCTTTTAACATCAGATGTCTATGATCAAAAGAACCCAAACTGTAACATTTAAGATTTGAACTGAGGCAAGAGTTAAAAGGCAGGGATTATAGAGATAAATCTTATTAAGTTTACTTAAGTCTATACAGTAATTGCTGAAGAATGAACTTGCACAATCCTTTGTAAAAAACAGCATAAAGTTCTTAACTAGATAATCATTCTGCACTATTGTAAGAGTTCTTGTGATGATGTCCTTAGATATTTGTGGGGTATTGGGATCACAGATTGTAGATCATTAATACGTACCATTTCCTTTCTGTCTTGGCATAATCATCATCCTTTGGATTCATTCACAGAAGTCCTTAATCAAACACAGAAGCTAGGAGAATTTGTGGGGGGAAAAATCATTAGACTTCTTGCGTCTACACTCAATTGCTCAATTCCTCGTCACTAATTGTTGGAGGTTGGACGGCCTTATTTCTATGTCCCTTCCCACACTAACATTCTTTGTATTTCATTTTAAAATCAAAGTCACTGAATAGTAGATATTGGAAATGAAGAAGTCAGGGGAATATGAGTCTGCTCTTCTCATACACATATTCAGATCTGCCCAGATTATGTAGAGGTTCTATGTTTATTTCCCTGCCTGGAAGACACAGGTTACCTAGTGTACTGTGACACAGGTGACAGTACAGAGGAAAATTGTGACAAGACCATGAGTTTGTAGCCCTGAGAAAAAAGAGGATTTAGTGTAGAGAAAGGGAAATCCCAGAACTCAAGCCTGAAGAATGATGGAAGGATGTGGACTAGGGAGAGAATTTCAATTTTCCCAAAACCTTCATTTATGTTGGCTTTTGTTACGTGTATGAGACTTGAATAAGCAGCTATGTTTTTGAAGGAAGAGGAGGAAGAATATGCATGTGATACTCAAACTTTTCACCTGAGTTGGCACATAGAAAACTTTGTCCTTTTTAAGAGGAAAACTCCCAAACTGGAGAAACCATTATAAGACTTATTTCTTCTCAAGACGCTCTTTGGTAGATTGTTCAGTACTATTGGAAATACCTGGCATATAGCTACATTCAAATGTGCATCCACAATATCATTTTGGCCACAATTTTAGCCAAAGTCATAAGTTGCTCTCTTTTTTGCAATGAAATGACATAACAAAATAAAGAGAAATTATTAGTCGCACTCCTTGGAAAGAGACCACTCATTGGAGGGAGAACTCTGCTGATAAAAACGAAACACAAGCCAAGCAAATGAAAGCAAACACTGCATGCGCTCTTCACTCAGTGGCACTGCACAAAATCAGTTTTGATTTCCCTGTACAAGAATCTTGTGCCTGCTTTAAAATGAGGCTTCAGCATGTAGCAGACTCACTGATGAGCCCCAAAGGTAAAGAAATCCAAACTGGCAAAGCTGCCTTACTACATAGTGTAGAATTCAGAGACCCCGCCCTTCGGAGTTTTTCCACAGGGTTTGGGAAACTCCTTAGGATTATACAAGAACCTTCCTCTTCCTACCTTTTATACTCTTTCTCCACCTGGCCAGATGTCCCACAGCTTTCAAAACATCTTGACAGCTTTTTTATTATATATATATTAGTAGTACATATTTTTACTGGGACTTTTTAGTGTACCTGGTGTTATTTAGAGCTCTTGGGTGTTTTCATTGTGTGGGTTGGGATTTTACTTTTATGAGGTGTTAGGGCAGAAGACAGAGTGTGTTTTGTTTTCGTTTTGTTTTTATTTTGATTGCCACACACTCTTCGAACTCTTGCCCTGGTGTTGGCCCCTCTGAAAAGATGATAATCTCATTTCCTGCATCTTAAGAGAAATTCTTAACAGGTCAAGAATCTTAATTAGGTTTCAACAGTTATTTAACCTTCTTTTTCCTGCCAATGACATTAAACCTAAGATGAGTCAAAATCTGATATGAGCATTTTCAAATATGCTTGAAATAGCCAAACTATTTCAGTTCTGTGCTGGATAGTCTGTTCCAGACAATTGCAGCTTCCAGGGCCTCTTTATTTGTTAACATTGTATTTCTAAAAAGTGAACCCCCCCAAATAAGCTTTCAACTGGGCAAACTTTAAAACAAATAAATTTTACTTGAAAGTATTTGACCTAAATTATATATGAAACATTAAAATCTTCCTTCTGAGACTCATAAATTAAAGATATAGACAAGAAAAAGACATAGTAGTATTTTCAAAACCATTTGCTTCCAGACCCAAATGGGAATCTACTTTCTTTCCTGGTTCTGAAGCTGAAGAAAAAAAAATTAATTGCATGATCCCTTACTTTACCCTTGTGATTGGATCTGAATCTGTGTGACGTGTAAGATGTCTCAAAGGAGAGCAAAACAGTAGTTTTCTTTCTTTTTGGAACACCTGTTAAGAGGTTGTAGGAGGTTTTATATATCGCAAGTAGAACTCCAGTCTTTTCTCTCAGGGGGAAAAAAAGCCTCATTAAAACATATCCTTTGCCCAAGTTTCATTGCTCAAAAGAGTCAATGTAACTTTCAACCTTTAGGCATTCTGCAAATTGTGCTTTCAAGCTTTCTAAGAGCCTTCTTGTAAATTCTGAGCTTAAACATATTTCCCATCATTTGCTAAGCTAAAGTGGTTTCTGAATTAATATCTATTTAACCACAATACTTAAATATTTAAGTTATTTCTTAATGAGCCACCACATTATACACATAGTTTTCAATCATAGCATATATTTGTGTGTGTGTGCACGGGCACACACGCAAGTGAGATGTGAGCATAACAAATTGTTCAGGAAAGTCAAACAGGTAACTCCAGTGGAACCTCTGTAAGTTGACCTGTAAAGGGACTGTAAAGAACTGGTCAACATACAGAGTACTGATACATATATATGGTGCATGTCCAGTCTATGAAAATTAGGTCAACTTAAGGAGGTGGTCAACATAGGAAGGTGGTCAACTATGGAGGTTCTAATATTTAACATTTAAAATAGAAAAAAAAATTGATTTGGAATTTGGAAATTCCAATCAATATGGTAGACTGAGTTGACACAGTCCATTCCACTCCAAACGGAATGACTTAGTTGAACTCCAAGGTGGTCAACTATGGAGGTTCTAATATATAACATTTAAAATAGAAAAAAAATACTATACATTTAGTAATGTATAGTACTGTATTGATTGGGAAATTCCAATCAATATGGTAAACTGAGTTGACACAGTCCATTCCACTTCAAACGCATAGAAATGCTAAATAAAAAAAAAAAAAATTAAGCTGTGAGTGAAAACAAGAAAGAGAAATTTCCAAGAGCCATAAAAAAGGAAAAAAACTCAAAACCAGAGTGATGAGTTGAAGGCAAATGACACACTGGGGTCAGCCCCAGATGCAGGCCCAAGAAGCTGGTGTCTGGTTTAACATACTTAGACAGACAAAATAAAAGACATAAGGCCCAAGGAAAATGCAGGGCCTAAACTGGGCCTTCCACATAAAGCTAGGGGCATAAAGAGTTACCCTATGTTCAAGATGGGGATAGAATACCTCTATCCACAGGCCTGGGCAAGCCTCACAAATCTGAGGCAGTGGATAAAAGTTATTTGTGAGTCATCACAGCCTTAACTCCAGCCCATGCTCACATGTAGGGTCTAACATTTACTTCCAAGTGGCACAGAAATCCAAGAGTAACACACTAACATAAAAAAATGGTCTGAAACATAGAAATCTGTAAGTTCCTGACTGATAGCAACCCCAAAACTCTCTATGGGGATACCTCAGTGGCCCAAGGAACCTAGGGTTTACAAAGCAACCTCTCCTACACTTAAGCTAACAACAAAAAAATGACAAGCCTTCAGAGGAAAGAGATCGCCAAACAATGAGTGCATTAGTACCTCAAGATTACAGTAGATTTATTTGAAAAAGAATTTAAGATAATTGTTTCCAATATTCAAAAAGATAAAGAAAGGAAAAAGAAACCAAAATCTATTAACAATGTCTTCCAATTTTGAGCATCCTTTTGTCCATCAAAACATAGAGAGGGAAGAATGGAAGAGCTCAGCTTTGAGGAAAGTACATTAAATGGTACTTAAGAACTTACTTGTCTGGCTTGAATAAACAGTTTGTACTCAGACAATGGAATGCCCACTGCAGGAAATTCTGTTAATTCACATGAGTAACATCAGGAATTATATGGTTGTACAATCTTTTTCCTTGTGCTAGAGAGACAGCCTTTGACAAGAGTAAAAAGACAAAGAAATCTTTGAATTTGGGGCAAGATCCAGGCTGGAAGTTTTACTTGCCATGTACCAGCTTTAATCCTTTTCCAAAGTTGAGGCAAGGAGCCTTGGAAAGAGTTTTTAATTCCTCATTCTCCTTTGTATTAAAATTAATCATTTGTTATAATTTTTTCCAGTACTGATAAACTGTATAAAATTGTTTCCAAATCATGATGACCAAGTGGTTTCCTTTTTCCCTTGTTTCTTGTAATCTTCAAATTAGAAATACATTTCTTAAGCAAAGCCAAGATTGCTCTTTCTAAACAAGCTCAGGATGCTACAACAACATGTCATAGACTGGATGGCTTAAACAAGCAAAATTTATTTCTCCCAGTTCTAGAGGCTAGGAAGTCCAAGGTGGAGATGCCAGCCAATTCAGTTCTTGGAGAGGAAGGCTTTCTTGAAAACAGGTACCTTCCTGGAGTATCCTCATGTGGCAGGTGAGGAGGGTGTGAGACAGAAGCTTTCTCATCTCTTCTTAGAAGGACACTAATTCTCATTATTTGGGCTGCACCCTCATGACCTCATCCAAACCTATTCTCTTTTTAAATGCCTCACCTCCTAATACCATAATGTTGGGAATTTAAGCTTCAGCATATGAATTTGAGGGAGATACAAACAATTAGTTCATATTATCATCCATAAACATAGATTACAATCTTATTCTTCCTCCTAACTCAAAGCCTGATCTTGGGCAAGTTAGCAGCAATTTATTCATCTGTATCATAGGGTAAAATAACATTTTCCATAAAAATATTTTTGGAAGATTAAATAAGACAATGATCTCAGCAAATGCTGGTTTCCTGCCTACCTGTGGGCTTTCAATCAAGAATCTTTGTATACAATGGCTTGGTTTTATCTATGAATCAAAAACTATATTTTGTCTAAATAATAGTCAATTGGGTGGCACCTGTGGCTCAGTGGGTAGGGCGCTGGACCCATATACTGAGGGTGGCGGGTTCGAACCTGACCCTGGCCAAACTGCAACAAAAAATAGCCAGGCATTGCAGCAGGCACCTGTAATCCCAGCTACTCAAGAGGCTGAGGCAAGAGAATTGCCTAAGCCCAATAGCTGGGGGTTCCTGTGAGCTGTGACACCAGACACTCTACCAAGGGTGATGAAGTAAGACTGTCTCTAAAAAAAAAAAAAAAAAAGAAAGAAAGAAAAAAAAAATAGTCAAAAATATTTGATTAAATAGTCAACTTTGTATAATCTCTTTAGATTACCATAATCCTCAACTATTATATTCACCATCTGTTCCTAAGAGTAGGTAATTTGCAGTTTGGTCATTGTTTTAAAAAAAACGTGCAGAGAAAAGTGGAGGCTCCAGAAAAATTCTTACAGACCATTCTGTTAACTACTTCTAGAGTACAAATTGAATGTTTTCAGAGGGGACTGATTTTTATCTATCTTATGAACAAAAGATAAAAACAGAATAGAGAATTAAATTGCACTATCTACCTAGGAAAGTAACTCAGTCAACAAAAGCTTCTGTCCCTGTCATTATGAATCTAATTTTATTTTCTTCAGTATGGAGAAGAATCTAAACCCAAAAGAGGCCAGAGGATTCATGTTGAATCCTCTGTGGGAGGGGTTAGTAAAAAGTCAATGGTTAACAGAACAGGCAATGTTGATTGATTTTAATTAATTTTGATTGTTATTCTTGCTTAAAATATTGTCATGCTACCTTGATAGATCCTAACATCTTTAGTTAAACTTACAAGGAAAACTTACAAAGAAATTCCATGTTCTTCCATGACACCAAGAAAGATTAATCAGAGGATTTAGTGAATATGTTACAACCAAGGAAAACTAGGCCTAAAGGTTCCATCCAAAACTCCGAGAAGGCAATGAAGAAGCAAAAAAAAAAAAAGAAAAACTGCCCATCAAAACTATTCACAAAATGTTTCCTTCAATAACACTTGAATGATCAGGCTTTACCACCTGGAACCAATTGCTTGTGATGAAGAAAAAGATGTCCTAACAAGGTTGCTTTGTTCTTTGTTATCAGGTAGGTCAAGAAGAAGAGCTGGACCAACTCCTGAAATCAGTAGAGCACTGTATAAAAATGAGAAAGAAAAAGGAAAAGAAAGTAGATGGTCTTTGGCCAGAAATGAAATGAACAAGGCTATGAGTTATATTCTGACCCACTTGTGAACCATCTGCATGGTGGCAGACCAAGAACTGCCACTGCACTTACTCCTGAGCTTCTGATATGTGAAAAAAAGACAAGCTTGTTATTAGTATGAGTAATTCCGTTAGAATATACATTCCATAAGGGAAGCAGCTTCATCTATTTCATGCCCTGTACAAAGTAGATTTTCAGCTTTTTATTGCATGGACAGATGGATGGATGGATGGAGTTGCTTTCCATGGAGCTGCACTCACTCCTTTTTAAGTTGACACAAGCCACATCCAAAGGCCCTCAGGTTCCAGCACCTCGATCTGAACACCTGCTATAGAAGCTCACCTCTGGCCGGAATTCGGGTGTGACAAAGGGAAAATGTACGTCCAGGGTGTGTGTATGGTAGGGATGTGGGATTCATTCCTACTCTCAGATGAGGTTCAATTTGACCTTTATAATATGAGTAATCAGGATTTTTTTTTTTTTTTTTTTTTTTTTTTTGCAGTTTTTGGCCAGGGCCAGGTTTGAACCTACCACCTCCAGTATATACAGCCAGCACCCTACTCCTTTGAGCCACAGGCACCACCCAGTAATCAGAATTTTTACAAATTTTGTTCTACCTGCTATTAAAATAAAACAATCTAAGCTTTATGAATTAAACTTAAACATAATTTTAAACTAAACTGTAGAGCTTGCCTTTATTTCTTTTCTCTTTAATTTAAAAAAAAAGTTAACAGTAGATAATTTTTAAAGGGCAATGCTTTAACATAAATTCATATATACGTAAAAAAAAGCACATAAAGACCAATTTTCCTTCTATTGGAATGATCATTTGATTTTTCTTTATTTTGTTAATATAGCAAATTACACTGAATGGTTTTTAAATATTGGGCCAACTTTGCATTTCTGGGATAATTCCCACTTTGTTATGTAGTATCTTTTTACATGTTGGATTTAATTTGCTAATATTTTGTTAAGGATTTTGTATCTATATTCCTGAGAGGTACTGGTCTACAAGTTTTGTGGGGGGGGGGGTGTTTTGTCTGTTTGCTCGTTGTTTGTTTTCAGTTAGATTCTTGACAGGTTTTGGCGTCAGGGCTATGTTGGCCCCATGAGGCAGGTTGGGAAGTAGTCCCTTCCCCTCTGTTTTCTGAAAGAGTTTGTATAAGATTGGTATTTCTTCCGTGAATATTTGCTGGAATGCACCACTGAAACAACCTAGTTTTCTTAGGGACAAAAGCCAGTTTTGATGTCACACTTTACGTTGGAGCCATCTTTACCCAAGGACAACAATAGAGACCATGAAAGTAACGGATGAATAGCCAAGACGAAGCCTTGATGTTCACAGAAGAAGAGTGAAGTTCTTATTTGGGGTGAAAGATGAGCTGACTGTACAAGGGAAGTAGAGGCCTCGTTCAATAATCCACACTCCTGTCCAGCAAGTCACGGCATGCACACCCCACTCTCACTGCTTTCCAGACCACACTCAGGGTCATCTGTCTTTCCTGTCCTTGGCACTCAGGACTCCTGCCTATGTTCCTATTCTCCAGCAAAAATAAAACATCACTGAACCTTCCAAGGCATTGAAATGGGTTCAAGGAAGTAAAAACTGTCAAGAACAAGCAGATTTGGATTATTACAGATGGACAAAACTTTTGCTTTTAATCCCCTCATTCCCAAATCCAAGTTATATTTTCAGGTCTCCATTTTATTTATGTACATAGTTGGAGATGTCTCACTTTCTCTCTCTCTCTGTCTGTCTCTCTCTACTATATATATGCGTGTGTGTGTGTGTGTGTGTGTGTGTGTATACACACACATGCATACACACACTCTCTATTTCTACTTGTCTCTTTGTATTTTTCCATTCTCTATTTTGTCTCAACAAAAAATACATTTGTTCCACCTAAAGAACAATGAAAATGTCTTAGTTTGAAAAACCATTCACACATGTTTAAGTCAAAAAACAAGACATGGCCATAAAATAATAAAGCCAAGTTATAATGAATAAACTAAAACATATTCATTTCCCCTGCTGGCTGCATACTTATTCTAGTGGTTTTACATTTGCAGTTCATGTAAGGGACCCTTCTCTTACCCCTGCCTTCACAGGCTACATCCCATCCTCCTGACAGTCCTCCGGGGGAGTGATGTGGATTACTGTGAACAGATGATAGTCAGGAAGGGCTGTGCTGGACATTCTCCATTTGCCCTCCTAAATCACTCTCCACCCTTCTCCACTCTGCTGTGTGTCTCAGGAGGCTGACCTGTATGGGCTGTCTATGAAGCAGACTCCCTGGCTCTCGGGCTTTTCATCAAGTTTGCACAAAGGGAAGCACTATCAGATTTTGAAGGCAGGGAGAAGAGTGACCTCAGCGATGTGGCTGCCTTCCTCCCTAAAGTCCCCAGGTCCAGTGGGAAAGTTCTTACCTACGTCTCAGCCGACATTCCAATAGCAGTTCGTTCCATTTTCCCCATGTGGGCCTGGAGGAGGAGTCCCTATCCTTGCTGGTTTCCCATTTTCCTGTTCACACCTGTTGCAAACAGACCCTTTATTAAAGACCCCTCAATTACACGCACCCACACACACACACACAGTGCTAGTTGGTAGTATGCTTCTTGCCCAAACCCTGACAGATGAAAGTGTTAAGTCTGCTGAACAAGGTGGATGGTTAAGCTGATAACATGTCTTTTCGTACAAAAGAAAGTTAGACTATACAATCCCAAAAACAATGTTTTGGCATTACCCCCTCGTTGACTCTGAAATTCCTTCTAAAAGAAAAGGTCCAACATTGTTTAGAGACGAGAACCACATCATCTGAACATCTGGTCTCCAAAGGTGACTACGCTGTTGGATGTACTGTTCACTTAGTTATTAAATATGTGAAACTTAGTAAATGGGGAATGTAAATGTCTTAGCACAATAACTAAGAAAATGCCAGGAAGGCTATGTTAACCAGTGTGACGAAAATGTGTCAAATGGTCTATGAAACTAGTGTATGGTGTCCCATGATCACATTAATGTACACAGCTATGATTTAATAAAAAAAAAGAAGTGGAAAAAAAATTCTGGATGCTTGTTCTTTTTAACATCTCAAAGTACTATCACAGCATTTAATAATACCTATTTGTCGTTTCCCATAAGAAAACAGGTACTTTGGAAATTTTGTATGCATAATCAAATTTTTGAACTATACAGGTCCAGATAGGAAAAATAAAAAAAACAGTTTATTACTAAAAATAGAAAGAAAGAGACAGATTGATTTAAGGAAAGATTTGACATCATGGGATACTGGGAAAGAACTAAGATTGTTTCCAAAACACATATTTCATTAAGTAGACACATGTAAAATTATTTTCATGTTGTGAGGAATAAGTTGTCTATGATTTTAGTTGCAAAATATGCATATGCTTGAAGAATCATTTATTTCCTTAGACTTTTCAAGAATCCATTTTCTTTTTTAAAATATTAATATTCAAGACAAAGACGTGAAACTTGGGTTGGTGGCTAGTTCTCTACACAGAGCCAGTTAATTTCATAAAGCTGGTATCAAGCTATTCTCTTTCATTTCTCTGTACATAATGTACTATATTGAGATATTATTGTGGTTTAAAAATACATGATAAACATTCTGAATGTTCCCAATGTTTTTAATTTAGATTTACACAATCATAGAAATTAGAGATGGAAAAACTTGGATTCTTCCTCTTCATATGAACTGCAGTCCTTGTCCAGGCTGGTCCTCCTTTTCTGATTAACGAGCTTAAAGAAGGGAAAATAAGCCTTCTGGGCACTTCCTCCCGTTATTTAAGGATTTCTGGACTAGCACTATCTCTTTAATGGAGTGCCATTACTTTGGTGATTTACCCTTAACAAATCATGTCTTTTTCTCTCGGCATTACACTTGAAACTCATTGTGTCTCTATCAACTGCAGTATATTTGAACAAAAGATGTTGTCATTGCAATTAACTATAATATCGAGTTTGGCCTAGAAAAGACAGAGATGTGAAACTCCCAGTTCACTCGGTTTAGGGTCATGAAAACAAACCAAATTCAGCCTGCCCTTTAGTCATAGCTAATTCACATGATGGGATATTGGCACACACAGTATCCTATGTGATTTTTTTTTTTTTTTTTTTTTTTTGGCCAGGGCTGGGTTTGAACCCACCCCCTCTGGCATATGGGGCCAGCACCCTACTCCTTTGAGCCACAGGTACCGCCCTAATCCTATGTAATTTTTAAAACAATGATATCTATATATTTAACTCCTTTAAGCTGCCCTTCATGTTTCTAGTTGTTTTTCTTTTTCCCCCTAGAGGCAAAATGGCCTTGTAAATCCTACATGACTTCAGATAGTCCCTTAATTTTTCTTTCCTCTCTTAACTACAGCACCGTATTAAACTCATGTAGCTGAGTGGGACTTTGTAAATCATCTAGACACTAACCTCATGAGGAAACTAAACTCAGAGAGTGATTCATCATTATCCCTTTCAAAATTTCTATTATTTACTAACAAGATAAAATAGACTATACTTTTCAGAATAAAATTTGAAAAAAAAAAAAATGTGATCTATTTCCCAGGAGTTAGGCCAAATATTTTTAAGACTTTGAAATTCTACTAAAATGTCTTATTTAATTCAAATCAGAGTTATTTCAAAATAAGGCTCATGATAAAGCTGATTCACTCCAAAGTAAATAAATGGAGTGCATCTCAAGACTAACTTGGCCCCTATCTTATGTTGTTAGCTGCATATTTTCATACATATCTTTTATCCCCCTTTCTTTCCCCTGCTACACCTTGTTCCCCACTTCCTATGTAATCAACTAAACTGGTTGATGGATGTTACTGCCAACCTAGAACCCATAGCTCTTTATTCCAGTTTATTAAATGGTAAGCCCAGCACTGCTTTGGAAAAACTTAAATTAGTATTTACCGTATATACTCGAGTATAAGCCGAGTTTTTTCAGCACAAATTTTGTGCCGAAAAACCCGAACTCAGCACAAATTTTGTGCCGAAAAAACTCGGCTTACACTAGAATATATACGGTATTTAGCTTTAAAAATACAGAATGAGGTGATTGATCTTGGCAGAAAGAAGCCAATACGTATCTGATGAAATGTAAAATGGCTCAAAAGTGAACACACGATTTAAACATTAGCATGGGAAGAACTCTAGTAGACCCAATCATCCTCTTTGACCAGAATTGTCCTGCGGAGTGTTCAGCTTAACACGAGCACTCACGATCAGTCACTGCAATGAAGCAGGTAAAATGCTTTCACTTCAACTTACCTATGAATTTACAGCAGAGAGTATTTTCTCTCTTTGGCTAGAAAAACTGCTTAAGGATGGTGATTAAGGAATAGACTTAGTGCTAATTATAAATGCTTCCCATATTATGTATGGCTTATTTGACATTTGTTTCTCTGATTCTTTAAATAAACAGTGGTCTCCCTCCTACAACCCTCGATTTGTCTAAAATAATAATTAGTTAAACCTAAAAATGTTTTCCTCTTTATAACTTGTCTGACATTCCTTGGAAAGAATTTTTAACCAATAGGAAAAAATTAAAGTTTATACTGGAGAACATTTTCTTAAGTTGATGGGGCCAGGTCAGTGGGTTTGAAATCTGGCAGTGCCTATAAATTTTAATTTCACTTCATTTTGAAATTTTGCTGAGTGAATAGAACTAAATAAAGAAATCAGAGAATGATTGATTATAGGAATTTTTTTCAAATATTGCCTAAAACACAGAGAAAAGACACCAGAGAGAGTAAGTTTAAAGGCAGATTAAACAGAATTTTAGAAAGACAGATGCTAACAAAGTATACAGGATGAAAAGAGAGCCCTACAAAGAAATATGTGATTCCTCTTGGATATAACTGATACTTCAGGAAAGAAAGGGTACTTCTTTCCTACTTAGATGGACTTTGCTAAAGGGATATTTTAGTAATAAAAGTATAAATCTGGATTAAAAGAGTAAAATGAGAAGATTGAAGGATTTACAGAAATTATTCCATAGCCTGACAACTTGAATACAATTTTTTGCATTCCCCGAGATATGAAACCATTTCCTCTCACAATAGATGTCTTCGTTTCCAAGCCTTGCCCCTCAGGGAGTCACAAACCCTATAATTTTTCACAAACTGAGAATGTCTAAAAACATTGTGACACATTAGAGACAGGAGACCAACCATACAGAAGGGTCAAGGATCACATAAACAGAGACTGAATCACTGAAGCAACATATGGAATATTCTGGTGGAAAAGACTTCAGGAGAATGATGGATTTTAATCTGAATTTCCCTCTACACCTCTTTGGAGTGAGTACTTTCCTGTCTCCGGGGAAGGAGTCTACAAGTCAAGGCTGGTCAGAAGCATGGGAAACCTACAATGTCAGAGACCAAAGCAAGCAACAAAGGAACTGACTAGTCTTCTTCAATTCCCTTCCATCACAGGCCAACAAATAAATAAATATGTAATGCTCAGACACAAAGAAAAGGATAAATACCATTTCCAAGAAAATTACATGAGAAGGGAATCCTACAGGGTAGAGTGAGCAAAGTAAGAATTTGCCATAGGGAAGTGACCAGCCTTAGCCAGTTTAAAAATACATCTCATTTCAATCACCAGAGCCTTGTAGGAGCCCCTACTATGTAGCAAGCTTTGTAGCACAATCCAAGGCTCGGAGAGGGAGGAAAATAAAAAACAAAGAGCAATGGGAAAATTTTCTCTAGGCAATGGTGATAAAATCAGACAAAACACAACCTGCATGGTTTCAATTGTTCAAGAAAAGATCACTCCTAAGAATGCAATGTTTTCAGCTTGAATAACTACCTCAGAAAAGCTTATTCGGCCCTTTGGTCAGGCCCCTTGGGATTGGACTCCAGTAACAATTTCCTGGTACTCACTAAACATGGTAGTCCTCTCAAAGGGATTAATGAGACCAAGAACAACTTTCTCATGGTTGTGCCTGGAAACCTGCTGGAGAAAAATATGGATAATTTAAATGTGTAACAGGCAACAGGAGTCATGAAATCAGCAATACTCTCAAAAGTTATTGTAAATCTGTACTTGGGAATGAGTCAACAATGTAACTCACAACATTCATTTGTCAAATTAATTCAATGTGGCTCAGATATGAGTATAGTGCATGAATGAAAGTAACCAATAAGTAGGAAGAGGGAAGATGCCTCCTGAAAAGATTAATTAATAGCTACTTGGGTACCAGAAAGTGTTAGATTTGTCAGATATTTTCAAAGGAGTTAAGTATCTCAACTTTGTGGAACCTCTTTCTTCATGGATGTATCTTAAGTACATGTCCAAAACCAAATCCATTATTCTAAAATTCCAATATGGAAGGATATAATTCAGGTTTGTTCAAGGATCTCAGGAAGCTCAAAAGCAGAACTAACTACATTGTGGATGTCAGAGAAGGCTTCACAGAAGAGGCAAATTTTGAGTGGCTTGTTGAAAAGTGAGTAGGAGGTCCCCGAGCATTCCTGCTGGAGAATGTTGGAGGGGGCTGGCGGTTCAGGCTGCACAACCAATTGGCAGGTGCCGATCCAAAAGGGAACCTCTGAACCATAAAACTCAGAATAAGGTCCCCTAGTGCTCCAACCACGGGAACTGACTACAGCTGCTGAAGCCACCAACCCGGCTTCAGCCGCTGAAGCCGTGGACTCAGCTTCAGCTGCAGGAATGGCTAAAGCCGCAAACTCGCTAGACCGGGAGAACCCAGAAGCACCCCCACAGCCAATTGCAGTTGCCAGGTTGCAGGAGAACCTGGGAACAGAGTGGAAAGATTTAAGAAGCATGAACACCTGCACTGAGTGGGAAGGTCAGTCGCAAGTGCTGCTTGGAAAAGAACAGCCAAGGTTACACAATTCTTAGGCGACAAACTTTTACAGAAACTCCAAAGTGGGGATTGGCCATGGAAGGTGGTTACCATGGTAACGGTATAAACTGTGAATCAGGTCTAAGCTTGGCAACCACCCACAACGCCACCTGGTGTCCAGAAAGTATATTGCAGTATGAATATATTCCTACGAAAGTTGATCCCTACAGCAGTCATATAGATGTATATAGGTATATTTCTACAAGCAAGAATATTTTTGTAGTTGGTGCCTTTTTTTTATTGTTTTGTTTTGTTCTGTTTTGTTTTGTTCTCCTTTTTCCCCACCATTTTCTTGGAGGAGCTTTTGATAATTTTTTATTATTACTTTTTATATAGATACATTTTTTTATTTCTATGTTTTCTACTTTTAATTTCTTCTTCTCCTTTAACATTTCTACTAACACCACTTTTTCTCTTTTTTTTCTTTTCTTTCAATTATTTTACAATTATCAATAATTTTATTGCAGTTGTCTTTATGTTGCTATTGTCGTGGGTGTTGTCTGTATGTCTATGTGCTTCCGTCTGTTTCTGTATCTATGGGCTCGTGTGCCTGGTAGCCTTTGTATCGGTTTATTTGTTCATTTGGTCTCAATGAGCTTGGAGTTACGACCTGCAACTCTGAGCTCCCAGCACTCCCCTCCACTCTCACTCCGTGATCTGGAGACCTGCCCCCCAGGAGTACAGATTCTTGGGTGAACTCTCGAGAGATGTAGACAGGACCTCGATGGCAGCTGGCCAGTGCTGATTCTGCAGCACAGGAGTGAGGAGACGATGGACGACTAAGAGGGAATCACACTGGAGTGGTGGTACTCCGAGGTGCAGAGCAACAGCCGCCTTTAGCAATAACAAGGCCCACTCCCAGATATCTCATAGCCACTCCTCCTGTCTCCCTGGGCAACCAGATGAGGCTGAGCATCTTCTCAGATGACAACCACCACGGAACACAGCTGGGACTGAAACACAGGCCCCGTGAATAAAGGGTTTGCCTGAAGTGGTACTGACCTGAGTGGAACATGGGGACTAGAAAACGTACCCGCAGAGCCAGGAAACTCCCAGGGTGGGGCTGATCCAGAGGACTGCTTTACTGAGCCTAAGACGCACCTGGCCCTCAGGAGAATCACCAGCCTATAGACAAAGGACACCAAGAGGCTACAGCTGACAACTAATCGTGCTGCAAATACAAACCCGCAGGAGTAAAGGCAGGGCCTGAGGCACAGGTTCTGGGAACTCAAATCAGACTCTCCTCTGCAGAAGAATCTAGCAGGGTCAGAAATAAATTCCCCCAGGGTTGTTCCATTCACCCAGTAACATAAACTAAGGGTGGGGCTGGAACTGAGTGAACACCTCCAGCCTCCATCAAGTGCCCGAGGTTGATAGGCCTCACCACCCCCAGCTGCATAAAGACAGAGAGCAGCAGCCTGGATGAGCAGACTACCCTGTGATTTAGGCAGGTGCAAACCTATGGAGTATCTGCTCAATGCAGACAACTGACTGGGTCACAGCCCTGTGCGGCTAGCAGTGACTGGGTATGACAGAGCTGCAAGGTGGGGAAGGAGGCATCAACCTTCCCAGACTGATCTATTTGCCGGGTGGCTTCTCCAGACTCCACGCAGCACTGGAACAAGCCATATAAGAGTAGTCACCAGACCTCTGTGATCCAGTTCCCAGAGACCTCTTAAACTCTCCCACCCAAGACAGCTGCTGACTGAGACAATTGATTTAGACCTTTTGAACTGAGCCAATCACCTGGGGACTATACAGGTGGTACCCTGGATGTGTGGTTGTAGGAAGGATTGATTTTCCTTTTCCAATTGTTGCCTGTGGTGCGTGGGGTGACTTAATTGCTGGTATTTCTCCACAGCTGAGACTTCAACCAAGAGTAACTGTTTCACTAGGGTCAAACAGAAATCAGCTGAAAACAAGACAGAACCACTTAGCCCCACTACACCAAACAGGGCCCCAGTTTCTCAGGCAACAGCACTATACGGGTTCTCAACAAAGCAGCAGGGGAGAAATCAAAGGGAGTAAAACAATCATGGGGCGGAATCAGCAGAAAAAATCTGGTAACATGAATAAACAGAATAGATCAAAGCCCTCCCCCCCCAAGGAAAGATATGGCAGATGAAATTGAAGATCCCATTCACAAACAACTGGCTGAGATGTCAGAAATCAAATTCAGAATTTGGATGGCAAACAGAATTAACAAAATGAAACCAGGAATTCGAGGAGAAATTCAAAAGCTGTCTCAAGAATTTAATGAAGTTAAAGACAAAACCAACAAAGACTTAGACACACTGAAGCAAGAATTTGCAGCCCTCAAAGATCTGAAAAATACAGTAGAATCCCTCAAAAACAGAATGCAGCAAGCAGAAGGGATTTCTGACATTGAAGATAAAGCCTAGGAATGCTCCCAAACTCTCAAAGAAGAAGAGAAATGGAGAGCAAAAACGGATCATTCTCAGAGAGTTCTGGGATAATTCGAAGAAGGCTAATATTTGAATCATTGCAATTCCTGAAACCGAAGAAGTGGCCTTGCTGGGCACAGAGGCCCTTTTGCATGAAATTATGAAAGAGAATTTTCCAGATATGCCTAAAGATTCTGAAATTCAGATAGCAGACAGATTCAGAACCCCAACATGACTCAATCTGAATAAGACATCCCCCAGGCATATCATAATTAACTTCACTAAAGTTAATATGAAAGAGAAAATTCTCAAAGCTGCCAGGCGAAAGAAAGCCATTACATACAAAGGGAAGAATATTAGAATGACTGCAGATCTCTCTGCTGAAACTTTTCAAACCAGAAGAGGGAGGTCATTGACTTTTAATCTCCTAAAGCAAAACAAATTCCAACCCTGGATCTTGTATCCAGCTAAACTGAGTTTCATCTATGATGGGGAAATTAAATACTTTAATGACATTCATATGTTGAAGAAATTTGCCATGACCAAACCAGCTCTTCAGGATATTCTCAGACCTATCCTCCATAATGACCAACCCAATGCTATACCACAAAAGTAAACTCACTCAGAAACTTCTCATCAAACTCCAACTTCCACACTGGTGAAAGGATTCAAAATGTCTACTGGACTTTTGAAAAACTCAATACCCAAAACTTCACCAGACTTATCAATATTCTCCATTAATGTGAATGGCTTAAACTGTCCTCTAAAGAGGCAAGGGTTAGCAGACTGGATACAAAAACTCAGGCCAGATATTTGCTGCACACGAGTCACATCTTAACTTAAAAGCTAAATTCAGACTCAGGGTGAAAGGATGGTCATCCATATTTCAGGCAAATGGTAATCAGAAAAAAGCAGGTGTTGCAATTTTATTTGCAGATACAATAGGCTTTAAACCAACAAAAGTGAAGAAGGATAAGAATGGTCACTTCATATTTGTTAAGGGTAATACTCAATATGATGAGATTTCAATCATTAATATCTATGCAACCAACCAGAATGCACCTAAATTTATAAGAGAAACTCTAACAGACATGAGCAACATGATATCCTCCAGCTCCATAATAGTTGGAAATTTCAACACTCCTTTGGCAGTATTGGATCTGTCCTCCAACAAGAAGCTGGGCAAAGAAATTTTAGATTGAAATCTCACCATCCGAACTGGGCATGGTGAGTCTGGGGAGACAAGACTCCAGGCATCTCTGGCAAGTGGGATCTGCCTATGATCATCCCTTTGAGGATACAGGGAGCCAGCAAGGAACTTCTGGACCCCAGGAGGAGGACAAAAACACTGGAAAACTGGCAAGTGGTTGCATGTGTTGGATCGACCTAATCACGCCGGCAACCGTGAG
>CAUYPK010003369.1:0-10951 GCA_963574355.1 Loris lydekkerianus
GGTCCTACTCATAAAATATTCACACAGATCGATTTCTTCAAGAGTTTCCCCTGCACTTTCTACCAGTATTTTTATAGTTTCATGTCTTAAATTTAAATCGTTACTCAAGTGAGAGTCTATCTTAGTTAATGGTGAAAGGTATGGGTCCAGTTTCAATCTTCTACAAGTCACCAGCCAGTTCACCCAGCACCATTTGTTAAATAGGGAGTCTTTTCCCCCACTGAATGTTTTTAATTGGCTTGTTAAACATCAAATAACAGTAAATACCTGGGTTCATCTCTTAGTTCTCTATTCTGTTCCATACATCTACCTCTCTGTTTTTGTGCCAGTACCATGCTGTTTTGATCACTGTCGATTTACAGTATAGTCTGAGGTCTGGTAGCATGATTCCTCCTGCTTTGTTTTTATTTCTGAGTAAAGCTTTGGCTATTCAAGTTTTTTTCTGATTCCATACAAAATGAAGTATTATTTTTTCAAGATCTTTGAAGTATGACAGTGGAGATTTAATAGGGATTGCATTAAAATTGTATATTGCTTTGGGTAGTATGGATATTTTAACGATGTTGATTCTTCCCAGCCATGAGCATGGTATGTTTTTCCACTTGTTAACATTTTCAGCTATTTCTTTTCTTAAAGTTTCATAGTTCTCTTTATAGAGATTATTCACATCCTTTGTTAGATAAAGTCCCAAATATTTCATCTTCTTTGGCACTACTGGGAATGGAATAGAGTCCTTGACTGTTTTTTCAGGTTGACTATTGTTGGCATATATAAAGGCTACTGATTTATGAATGTTGATTTTGTAACCTGAGATGCTGTTGTATTCCTTGATCACTTCTAAAAGTTTTGTAGTAGAATCCCTGGTGTTTTCTAGATATATAATCATATCATCTGTGAAGAGTGAATGTTTGATCTCTTCTGACCCTATATGGATAACTTGATTGCCTTTTCTTCCATAATTGGGATGGCTAGAACTTCCATTACACTGTTAAAGAGCAGTGGAGGCAGTGGGCAACCTTGCCTGGTTCCTGATCTGAGTGGAAATTATTTCAATTTAACTCCATTCAATATGATATTGGCTATGGGTCTGCTGTAGATGCCCTCTATCAGTTTAAGAAATGTCCCTTCTATACCAATTTTCATAAGTGTTCTGGTCATGAAGGAATGCTGGATATTATCAAAAACTTTTTCTGCATCAATTGAGAGAATCATATGGTCTTTGTTTTTTTAATTTGTTTATGTGATGAATTATATTTCTAGATTTATGTATATTGAACCAGCCTTGAGACCCTGCAATAAAACCGACTTGGTCTTGATGTATAATTTGTTTGATGTGTTGCTGGATTCTGTTTGTTAGGATCTTGTTGAATATCTTTTCACCTATATTCATTAGTGATATTGTTCTATAATTTTCTTTTCTTGTTGGGTCTTTCCCTGGTTTGGGAATCAGGGTGATGTTTGCTTCATAGAACATATTGGGTAGTATTCCTTCTTTTTCTATATTTTGAAACAGGTTGAGTAATATAGGTAATAGTTCCTCTTTAAAGGTTTGGTAGAATTCTGATGTAAAGCCATCTGGTCCTGGGCTGTTCTTTTTAGGGATATTTTGTATGGTTGATGCTATTTCGGAACTTGATACAGGCCTGTTCAACATTTTCACTTGATTCCAGCTAAGTTTTGAAAGGTGACATGCTTCCAAGTATTGGCCAATTTCCTTCAGATTTTCATATTTCTGAGAATAAAGTTTCTTGTAATATTCATTAAGGATTTTTTGAATTCCTGAGTATTCTGTTATTTCTTCTTTACCATTTCTAATGGATTAAATTAGAAATTTCAGTCTTTTTTTCCTGGTTAGGTTAGCCAAAGTTTTATCTATTTTATTGACCTATTCAAAAAACCAACTTTTTTATTTGATTAGTTGTATAATTCTTTTGTTTTCAATTTCATTTAATTCTGCTCTAATATTAGTTATTTCTTTTCTTCTACTGGGTTTGGGGTTGGAATGTTCTTCTTTTTCGAGTTACTTGAGATGTCCCATTAAATTGTTAACTTCTTCTCTTTCTGTTCTTTTGAGGAAGGCTTGCAGTGGTAGAAATTTCCCTCTTAGAACTGCCTTTGCAGTATCCCAGAGGTTCTAATAATTCGTGGCTTCATTGTAGTTTTGTTCCAAAAATTTAGTAATTTCCTTCTTAATCTCATCTATGACCCAGCTATCATTCAGCATAAGGTTATTTAACTTCCAAGTTTTTGTGTGAGTATGCAGATTCCTATTGTTACTGAGTTCAAATTTTATTCCATGGAAGATGCAAGGAATAATTGTTACTCCTTTAAATTCCTGGGGTTAGACTTGTGACCTAAGATGTGATCGATTTTGGAGTATGTTCCATGGGCTGATGAGAAGTATGTGTATTCAGTTTTGTTGGGATGAAATGTTATGTAGATGTCTGCTAAATCCAAATGTTGGATGGCTAGGTTTAAATCTAAAATTTCTTTGCTCAGCTTCCTATTGGAGGATCTATCCAACACTGCCAAAGGAGTGTTAAAATCTCCAACTATTATGGAGCTGGATGAAATCAAGTTGCTCATGTCTGTTAGAGTTTCTTTTATAAATTGAAGTGCATTTTGGTTAGGTGCATAAATATTAATAATTGAAATCTCATCATATTGAGATTGACCATTCTTATCCTTCCTTACTTCTGTTGGTTTAAAGCCTATTGTATCTGCAAATAGAATTGCAACACCTGCTTTTTTTCTGATTTCCATTTGCCTGATATGTGGATAACCATCCTTTCACCCTGAGTCTATATTTATCTTTTAAGGTAAGACGAGATTCTTGTATGCAGCAGATATCTGGCCTGAGTTTTTGTATCCAGTCAGCCAACCTCTGCCTCTTTAGAGGACAGTTTAAACCATTCTCATTAATGGAGAATATTGATAAGCCTGGTAAAATTTTGTGTATCGAGTTTTTCAAAAGTCCAGTGGGCATTTTCAATCTTTTCACCACTGTGAAAGTTGAAGTTTGATAAAAGTTTCTGAGTGAGTTTACTTTTGTGGTAGAGGATTGTGCTGGTCATTATGGAGAATAGGTCTGAGAATATCCTGGAGAGCTGGTTTAGTTATGGCAAATTTCTTCAACATATGAGTGTCATTAAAGTATTTAATTTCTCCATCATAAATGAAATTCAGTTTAGCTGGATATAGTATCCTGGGTTGAAAGTTATTTTGTTTTAGGATATTAAAATTCGATGACTACCCTCATCTGGCTTGAAAGTTTTCAGCAGAGAGATCTGACGTCATTCTAATATTCTTCCCTTTGTAGGTTATGGTTTTCTTACATCTGGCTGCTTTCAGAATTTTCTCCTTCATATTAACTTTAGTGAAGTTAATTATGATGTGCTTGAGGGATGCCTTATTTCAGTTATGTCATGCTGGGGTTCTGAAACTGTCTGCTATCTGAATTTCAGAATCTGTTGGAATGTCTGGAAAATTCTCTTTCATAATTTCATGGAGAAGAGCCTATGTGCCTTGTGAAGCCACTTCATTGCTTTCAGAGATTCCTATGAGGCGAATATTAGCTTTCTTGGAATTATCTGAGAGAATGATCCATTTTTGCTCTCCATTTCTGTTCCCGTTTGAGAGTTTGGGAGCATGCAAAAGCTTTGTCTTCAATGTCAGAAATCCTTTCTTCTGCTTGTTCTACTCTGTTACTCTGTTTTCAGATCTTTGAGGGCTGCAAATTCTTGTCTCAATGTGTCAAAATCCTTGGTAATTTTGTCTTTAAATTTGTTGAATTCTTGATACAACTTTTGAATTGCTCCTGAAATTTCTAATTCCAACTTTTCCTCAATTCTGTTCATCTTATTTGCAATCCAAATTCTGAATTTGATTTCTGACATCTTGGCCATCTGTTTGTGAATGGGATCTTCAGTAGCATCTGCCATATTTTTCCTTGGGGGGGGGGGTTGGTATACTCCGGTTATTCAGGTTACTGGAGTTTTTGCCCCATGATTATTTTACACCATTTGACTAGATAAGCAGATAAAGAGAAGTTAGATTGGGGTCTCAAGGAGTAGTGATTAACCAATCCTTTACCCAAAAGCTGGGACTGGTGTCTCTACCTTTTCCCCTGGAGCTTTGCCAAGGTCCCGTACAGTGCTACGGCCTGAGAAACTGGGGATCAGGTTGGTCTGGTGCAGCTAAGTGGCTCTGTTTTGTTTTCAGCTGGTGTCTGCCCAACCCTAGTGAATCAGTTACTCTGGGTTGAAGTTTCAGCTGTGAAGAAATACCAGCAATTAAGTCACCCCGCCCCCCACAGGCAACAATTGGAAAAAGAAAATCAAACCTTCCCACAACCACACACCCAGGTTACCACTTGGGTAGTCCTCGGGTGATTGGCCCAGTTCAAGAGGTCCAAATCAATTGTCTCAGTCAGCACCTGTCTCAGGTGGGAGAGTTCAAAAGGTTTCTGGCAACTACATTGCAGGGGTCTGCTGACAAGTCAAATATGACTACCTCTGGTGCTCCGTGAGGTGAGGAGGACCCACCCAGCCAATAGATTACTCTGGGAAGGTTGATGCCTCCTTTCCCACCTTGCACCTCTGTCACACCCAGTCACTGATAACCCCGCAGGGCTGTGACCCAGTTGCCTCCAATGAGCAGATACTCCAAGGGTTTGTACCTGCCTGAATCACAGGGAGATCTATGTCTCCTCAATCAGGCCACTGCTCTCTGCCATTATCCGGCAGGGGGAGGTGAGGCCTGACAACCTCAAGTGCTTAATGGAGGCTGGGGCTGTTCACTCAGTTCCAGCCCCACCCCTGATTGATGTTACTGACAGAACAGAACAACTTGGCAGAATTTGTTTCTGTCCTGGCTATATTTCCCCACAGAAGAGAAGCTGTTTGAGTTCACAGAACCTTTGCCTCAGGCCCTGTCTGTGCCGCTGCCTGGTCTCGACTGCCATTTGTATTTGAGCAACATGGGTAGCTGTCAGTTCCAGCCTCTGCCTGCCCTTTTTTGTCTTAGTTAATGATTCCCTGAGGGCTGGGTACATCCCAGGCTCAGTAAAGCAATCCTCTGGGTCAGCCCTGCCCTGAGAATCTGCCGGTTCTGCACGTGCATTTTCTAGTCTCCGTTCTCCACCCAGGCTGGTACCACCTCACGCAAACCCTTTACTCATGGGACCTGCATTTTGGTCCCAGATCTGTTCCACCAGTGGCTGCCACCAGAGAAGATGCCCAGCCTCCTCTGGTTGCCCAAAGAGACATGGGATGTGACTCTAGAATATCCAGGGGTGAGCCCTATTGTTGTCAAAAATGGCTGCTGGTCTTCACCTCGGGGCACTGCCACTCCATTGTGGTTCCCTCTCAGCTGACCATCCTCTCCTCACTCCCATGCTGCAGAATCAGCACTGACCAGCAGCAGTTCATGCCCTGTGCACATCTCTTGAGAAAATACCCAAGAATCTGGACTCCTGGGGGACAGGCTTCCAGACCTCAGAGTGAGAGTGGAGGGGAGTGCTGGGAGCTCAGAATTGCAGGTAGAGAGTATATACAGTTTTATATAGTTTTTTGCCTTGCACCCTAGTAGGGGAAGTAGATCCAGTTTTTAGAAGGTCTCTCCCGTGGGATATAATGGGAGGACTTTTGAACTATGCTTGTTTGCTTATGGGGTACTCCGAGCCATTCTCATGGGGGAGGGGACTCCTGTCTGCTTGGCAATGGATTTTGTACATTTTGTTTGTATCCTTGGGGTCGCAGCTCGCCCTCAGCAGGATTAATGTGCATTCTTCAACCTTCTCTCCTGGTACAGCTCTAATCTGCCACGTTACTTGCTAAATTTCTGTCCTTTAACTCTCCTTCTCGATGGGACCCTCTGCAGAGTGCTGGCTTCAGTCAGCCATCTTGCCCTGCCCCCCTCCTAGATCAATTTGGAAGGAACTGACCTACTAATAATGTTGTCTTTCAATCCATAAACATGGTATATTAATCCACTTATGCATTTTCTTTGATTTTTTTGTTCATGAATGTTTTGGAGTTTTCATCTGCCAAGCACCATAATACTTTCTCTTGTATAAAACTTTTACTTTAAAATAATTATAGCTTCACAGAAAGTTAAAAAAGATATTATAATATAAAGAGGCCTTATATACCTTTCACCCAATTCCACCTTCATGGTCATAGCTAACAAAATTATAATACAATAGCAAAACCAAGAAATTGACATTGTTTTAATATGTGTGTAAATGTCTATGCTATTTTCTTCAGATGTGTAGACTCATGTAATTACCATAGCAATCAAGAAACAGATTATTCCTTCACCACAAAGATCTCCCTTGAGCACCCATTTATAATGAAGCCCATTCCATTCCCAGGCCCCACTGTCTTGGTAATTACTGTCTCTTCCTCCTATCATTTTGTCATTTTGACTATGTTTTAATATGGTATCATATAGTATATGACCTTTTGAAATTTTAACTTCACCTAGCATATTGCCGTTTAGATGGCATTACATTTTGAATTTCAAATTCCAATTGTTCATTGCAAGTATAGAGAAATATTGATTTTTTTTGTATATTGACCATGTATCTTGTATTTTTATTAATTTCTCTTCTGGCTAGGCACAGTGTGCCTGTATTCCTAGTACTCTGGGAGGCCAAGGTGTGTGGATTTTTTGGGCTCTGAAGTTCAAGATCAGCCTGAGAAAGAGTGAGACCCTGCCTCTACAAAAAATAGAGAAAACAGTGCACATTGTGGCCGTTGCCTGTCGTCCCAGTTACTCAGGAGGCTGAGGCAAGAGGATCATTGAGCCCAAGGGTTTGAGGTTGCTGTGAGCTATTATGCCACACCACTCTACCCAAGGTGACAGAAAGATACTCTGCAATAAAAAAATTCTCTTCTAAGTATTATCAGATTTTTTACAAATTCTTTGGGATTTACCACACAATCTATCATGTTGTTTGTGAATAAACACAGTTTTACTTCTACCTTTCAAACTGAATGCCTTATTGGACTGACTAGTACCTCTAATATTTTTCCGAATGAGAATGATGAGAGTAAACATCCTTGCCTTTCCCTGATCTTAAGGAAAAATTGTTCAGTGTTTCAGCACTGATATTATTTATAGACTTTCTTCATTGATTTTCTTGCCTAAATAGTTCATTCTAAAGGTCTTGGACCTAATGTGAGGGTCCATCAAGGGTTCCCAGGGGAAAACTATGGAAAGATGACCAGGTGGCTCCATAGACACAGTGGATCACTGTGAGATTAATATGAATCAGGAATCCTTTTATTGGATTTTAGTAAGAGCCCGTGTAGCTTTTACTTTAACTGGGATCATAGTGATGCTTTCTGTTCTCAGGTAACAGAGACAGACCCTATCCAACAAGTCTATAAAAAGCACAGTGCATAGTTACTTAAGTCAATTATTGAAGGTTCCTTTTAAAAGACTAGAGAATTACTGCTATGAATACCTACTGTGGGATTATATGATTCTTCCTTATATGGAATTGTCCTCACTTTCTGAGAACTGATGGGAAATTCTCAAGGGGGAAAAAAAAAACTATTGGCAAGGTAAAAGGCAAGAGATCATGAGTGAATAATGGAGTGGCTGACCTTAGTCTTGACCTTGTTTTATTATACATGAAGCAATAGCCAAGCTGGCTGATCCATGTCCTTAGGAACACCTCTTTCTAAAGTCCTACAGGTCAGGACACCCACCTTCAGGATTTGTCCCCACCTTGCTGCCCTCATAACTCTTAAGGAGGCACTCACTCTCAGGACCAGGCAAATTCAGTGTCAACACTTGTACAACCCTGAAAATAAGTACCTCCTCAAATTTTGCAACCCAGATAGATCTCTTGCATCATCTCAGTCCTCACTTTGCTGTCCATTACAGTATTTCCACTTACCTTGCTTCTAAAAATGAAGTGCTGCCACTTAACCCTGTTATTCTGGAATGTGACATCTCCATTGCTACTAGGCTGCCTAATTTGGTAACAGTATATCTCCTACTACAAGATGTAGCCTACAGAGGGCCAGCCACTGTTGAGTTTTATAATAATATTGGCCCCTGTCCCTGGTGCATTCCTTGTTGCCCTGGGAAATGGTACATTTTTAGGGTTCTAATAAAAAAAATAGCTGGTGGATTTCTTTGTTCTTATAAGCTAGATCATTCTAACGTGTCTACTTCTCTGAGCCTTTGATCCTTTCCTATTTACCCATATTTTCCCATGTTTAACACTCTCCTGGTACACCCAAATTTTTTGGCCCAAAATTTCAGGAAAAAACCCTTCATTTTAATTTTATAATTTATAAAGTTATTTGTTTACATTTAGATATTTCTTTTTTGTAGTAGAAAAAAATTGTCTATCAGCTAGATTGCTAGCTTCCACCTAAAGTATGAAGAGAAATAGATTGCCCTTCATTGGCTGAAAATACTTCTGTTGCAAGTTCATTATAAGGTCAATAAATTATTATTGCATTCCAGGGTACTATTTTGCATACAGATACCATAATTTCTTTCTGGAGTTAAACTTTTAATGTGTAAGCATAAATTAAAAAATTATAAACAGTAATATAGGTACTGAATTAGTACCACCCATGTATAACACATGCATCCTTATTTTTCCTTCAAAACTTGGGGCAACTATGGGAGCACTGTACACTGGCATATGTGTGGTAGATCATGTACATGGCAGTTGAGGGATCTTCACTCCACTTCATGTCGACCATCATTTTTCTTAAGTGTTCAGAAACCTCCCAGCACCATACAAGAACTTACTCCTATGGCACTGGCCTAGGTGTCAAATTCTGTACTGTGGGAGAGCGTCCCCACACTGGCAAACTCTGACTTACCTGGCTTTGGGACCCAGGCACATTTTTCCAGTTTCTGCTGACACATGCTAGCTAGGTCCCGTACCTCCCAGGTTGAATTTCTCTCCTCTCTGAGTAGCCCAAACATTTTCTTAGCCAGTTCATGCTGAGATTTGACCCAAGCTATTGGCTTGCTAACTAGAGGGGAGAGAGATGTGGGCATATCTTGGGAAAGGTTTTATGGCCTTAAAGGGCACCTGCTTTATTTGGTTTCTCTGCATTGTCTACAAGCAGAGCGGGAGAGGCACTGTTTTATAACTAGGGAAAATGAGTTACGTGTATGGGTCCCATGGGTTTAGGGATATCTAGGTTTCAAGTACATCCATCTAGATAGCCTCATCCCAATTCCAAAGGCACCACTCCTTCCATCAGTTAGTCAGGAGAAACAGGATTTTTTTGGTGGTATTTAAGTGAATTTCTTTATGTTCTATTGTTCTTTTTTTTTAAAAGGAAGTGTTTTTCCAAGAGAATAAGTCCATTTCAAGAGCTGAAATACATTTATTAATTCCAGTTGACTAACAAGCAAACTAGATTTTCCATCTATTTTACTATTTATACCACAAATTAAATAATACATTTATCTTATGTGTGATTTGTTTGTTTTTTCAAAGATGTATCAGAGTGTATATAGTACTTTGGGAAGAGTGGATATAGTAAATAATAATGTATTGTACATAAGCACCTTTTAGTAGAAGACTTGTAAGAGATACAAATTAATTCTTTGTTGAAATTCTGCTATTTTTTATTGGGAAGTCCTAAACCTGTTTTTCAGCATCCTTAGTCCCCCAGCTACCTGAGAAAAGAGTTTCATTAGAAACTAACAAGGAGGCCTCTGGATTTCACACTTGGATTTATATTGGGATTGATTGCCTTGAGCCTTCTTTTGCAGCTAAGGGTACTTCTTAGCTACCCAGTTGTATAATCCTTATTGCTATTTCCACTGTACCTCTCAGATGTCAGAGATATTGCACAAGCTAGTGCATCTCCTGCTATTTTGCATGGCAGTTTACTAGGTGAAAAATGGAAATAGTTACCTGTAACAGCAAGCAGGGGGGCTATCAATACTCCCCCTATCATCAATGATGTGATCTAAACTGCCAGTTGGCCATTCTTAGAGTTCACTTTCTAAGGTCTAATTGGTAAATCCATTGTCTTCCATTAGTTTCCCAGAAGGGATTCAGGTGCATATGAATTTTTGAAGACATGCTTCTCAGGCAAAAGACCATAAGGAAAAGAAGCAGCCAGAGAGGGAGGAAATAGAGCTAAGGAAGGACGTAGCCTTCACCAGATCCTTGGGGACTCCAGACTATAAATTGTGCCATAGAGACATCTGGACTTGAAGCAAGGGATCAAGGCTTTTGTACCCCAATATCAATAAAGTACTCCTGGATTGGTTGCTCCTGGGGCCTGGATATAACTTCCTAGGTGGATCTGGTTGTTGTGGCTCCTGTCCTCCAGGGCATTTTCTGGCAAACATCATAAGTAGAGTTCACTGACTGCAGCAACAGCAGCATCTGGATGGGCAGCAATTGTCCTCAACAGATTTATTACCAAGTGGTTGAGTCAGTGTCTTAACATATAATCATTATTAGCCAATAAGTGGAATTTACTTCAGTATCAAGAAAAAGGTCAGAGTTTGGAATCCGTCTTGTATATGTTTTGGTGTAGCTATTAATTATCTGAAAAATTTAGAGCCATTTATTTAATCTATTTGAACCTGTTTCCTCAGCCTGTGCAATGAGAAAGATAAGAACCATAACACAGAATTGTTTGAGATCAATTATGACAATTATGTAAAATTCTGGTGTATTACATATGTGAAAATTTAAACCAGGTGAATATAACCTTCTGGTTAATCATTATTATTATTTTTTTTTGAGAAGTTAGCATAAGCATTTATTGTCATAAAAATAATTAATGGGAGATTAAAGATGGCGGCTGAGTAACAGCTTCCCTGCAACTGGGCACAGTGAGTCTGGGGAGACAAGACTCCAGACATCTCTGGCCAGTGGGATCTGCCTATGATCATCCCTTTGAGGATACAGGGAGCCAGCAAGAAACTTCTGGACACCAGGAGG
>CAUYPK010003372.1:0-10203 GCA_963574355.1 Loris lydekkerianus
GTGGTATTTTTCAAACTGGAATCCATGGATCTACTGCTATCTTAATAGAAGCACAAGTGTTCTTCAATAAAATGTTAAAATTTTGTCATTTTATTTTTTATTTTTTATATTTATTTATTTATTTATTTATTTTTGAGACGGAGCCTCAAGCTATCGCCCTAGGTAGAGTGCTATGGCATCACAGTTCACAGCAACCTCCAACTCCTGGGCTCAAGCGATTCTCCTGCCTCTACCTCCCAAGTAGCTGGGACCATAGGCACTTGCCACAACACCCCGACTATTTTTTGGTGGCAGCCGTCATTGTTGTTTGGCAAGCCCAGGCTGGATTCAGGTGTATGTGGCTGGTGTCCTAGCCATTTGAGCCACAGGCGCTGAGCCTCTTTTTTTTTTATTATTATTTTTAAAATATCATATTAGCATATCCTGAAGCATCTTGAAAGTCACCTTAACCTGGTATTGCCACAAAATGCATATTAGCATTCAAGCATGAGAATTTAAAAAAGAGATGAAAAAGTAAATGATGACTTTAAGCAAAGTGGTGTCTGAATGATATGACAGCTAAAACAAGAAGATTTTTCAGTAATATTGAGAGAAGGGATGGAAGAATTAAATCATCACATGGCAAAAGAAGCTTTACTATACATTTTACAATAGAAATCGCTATAAAATGACAATTTAGTCTCAACCACATATCTAGTTCATTTAATCGTGTAAATTGAATTTTATTGGGATTGTTTTGTAATTCATTTTAAGTTTTGTTTCATTTTATATAACAGCTCTAAGCAGACACTATGTGTATACATATTTAGACCTCATTATTATATCTATAATTTAAAGGAAGTTGGAAAGGCGGATGGCTTGTTTCCTTTACTTTTTTAATTTTAAAAAATTAATTGAAAGGACACAACAAAAAAATGAAAGAAAAGCATAGATCAATATCTCTGATGAACAAAGTTGCAAAAATCTTCAGCAAAATACTGGCAAACTGAATTCAGCAGTACATTAAAAAGATGATTCATTATGATCAAATGGGATCCATGCCATGGATGCAAAGATGGTTCAACATACATAAACCAATCAATATGACACATCATATCAACAGAAAGAAGGACAAAAACCATATGGTAATTTCAATTGATGTTGATAAAGCTTTTGAGGCTCTATGCCTGTAGCACAGTAGGTAGGGAACCAGCCACATACGCCGGGGCTGGTAGGTTCAAACATGGCCAGGGCCTGCCAAACAACAATGACAACTACAACAAAAAAATAGCTGGGCATTGTGGCAGGCACCTGTAGTCTCAGCTACTTGGGAGGCTGAGGCAAGAGAATCATTTAAGCCCAGGAGTTTGAGGTTGCTGTGAGCTGTGAAGCCACAGCACTCTACCAAGGGCAACACAGTGAGACATGAAATGAAGTGAAATGAAATGAAATGCTTTCAATAAAATTCAACATTTCTTCATAATAAAAACTCTCAAAAAACTTGGCATAGAAGGAATATACATAAATATGATGAAAGCCATATATGACACACCCACAGCTAGTATCATACTGAATGGGGAAAACCTAAAAGCCTTTTCTCTCAGATCTTGACATGAACAAGAAAGGGCACCCACTTTCAGCACTGTTACTCAGCACAGTACTAGAAGTTCTAGCTAAAGCTATCAGGCAAAAGAAACAAATAACAGGCATCTAACTTGGAAAGGAAGAAGTCAAATTCTTCTTGTTTGCAGACAATATGATCTTGTATCTAGAGAAACCTAAAGACTCTACAAAAAAACTGTTAGAACTGATAAAGAGACTCATGCCTGTAATCCTAGAACTCTGAGAGGCTGAGGTGGATGGATTGCTTGAGCTCAGGAGTTGAGACCAGCCTGAGCAAAAGTGAAACCCCATCTCTAAAAAATAGCTGGTTGTTGTGGCGGGCACCTGTAGTCCCAGCTACTCGGGAGGCTGAGGCAGGAAGATCACTTTAGCCCAAGAGTTTGAGGTTGCTGTGAGCTATGATACCATGACATTCTACCAAGGATGACAAAATGAGACACTTTCCCCCGCCAAAAAAAACAAAACAAAAACAAACAAAACTGATAAATAAATCCAGTAAAGTTGCAGGATACAAAAATAATACAGAAAAAAAATCAGTAGTGTTTCTATATGCCAACAGCAATGAAGTCAAGAAAGTAATCTTATTGACAATAACTACAAAAAAAAGAAAATACTTAGAAATAAACTTAACCAAAGAAGTAAAGATCTCTACAATAAAAGCTATAAAATGTTAATGAAAGATATTGAAGAGGACACAGAAAAATGAAAAGCTAACCCATGCTCATGGATTAGAAGAATCAATATTGTTAAAATGTCTATACAATCCAAAGTGATTATCTATAGATTCAACACTATTCCTATCACAATACTAATGATGTTCTTCACAGAAATAGAAAAAAAATTCTAAAATTTATATGCAACCAAAAAGATCAAGAATAGCCAAAATCATCCTGAGGAAAAAAAGAACAAAACTGGAGGAATCACATTATCTGATCTCAAATTATACTACAGAGCTGTATTAACCAAAACAGCATGGTAGTGGCATAAAAACAGACATATAGACCAATGGAACAAAATAGAGTACTCAGAAATAAATCCACACATCTACAATGATGTTATGTACAAGAAAATTGCCAAGAACATAATATAGGGAAAGCACAGTCTCTTTAATAAATAGTGTGGGGAAAACTAGATCTCCATATGCAGAAGAACGAAACTAAACCCTTATCTCTCACCATCTACAAATCCAAATGGATTAAAGACTTAAATGTAAGACCCAAAACTACAAAACTACTAAAAGAAACATTGGGGGAACATTGGTCTGGGCAGAGACTTTTTGAGTAATATCCCCAAAGCACAAGCAAAGCAAAATTGGACAAATGGAATTGCATCAAGCTAAAAAGCTTCCATACAGCAAAGGAAAACATTCAACAAAGTAAGACACAACCTACAGAATGGGAGAAAGTATTTTCAAACTATTTATCTGACAAAGTCCCAATAACTAGAATACTTAAGGAGCTCAAACTATGCAATAGGAAAAATAAATCCAATTAAAAAATAGGCAAAAGATCTGAATAGACATTTCTCAAAAGAAGGCATAAAAATAGCCAACAGGTATATGAAAAAAAAAAAATGCTCAACATCATTAGTCATCAGAGAAATGTCAATAAAAACTACCGTGAAATATTGTTATCTCAGCCCAGTTAACTGCCTGATCTAAAAGATAGGCAATAACAAATGCTGGCAAGAATTTAGTGAAAGGGGAATCCTTGCACACTTGCAACCACTATAATGAACAGTACAGAGGCTCCTCAAAAAACTAAAAATAGAACTACCATATGACCCAGCAATCCCATTACTAGGTATATATCCAAAAGAAAGGAATTTAGTATATCAAAAAGGTATCTGCACTCCCATGTTTACTGCAACACTATTCACAACAGCCAAGATCTGGAATCAACCTAAGTGTCCATCAATGGATGAATAAATAAAGAAATTGTGGTATATATACACAATGGAATATCATATACCCATTAAAAAGAATGAAATCTTGCTATCTGCAACAACATAGATGGAACCAGGGAACATTATGGTAAGTGAAATAAGCCAAGCACAGAAAGACAAACCTCTCATATTTTCCATATGTGGAAGCTAAATATTAAAATCAATTTGTCACATGGAGATACAGGGTCTCTTAACCACAGATGGTTACCAGGTTAAGAAGGATAGCAGGGAGAGGGGAATAAAATGGGGATGGTTAATGTGTACAAAAATACAGTTAGTGACATAGGATGAACCATACTTGATAGTATAACAAAGTGGAGACAAACAACAATAAGTTAGGGTATACTTTACATGTAAAATAAGTAAAAGAATAGAATTGGAATGTTTCTCACACAAAGAAGTGATAAATACCTGTGGTGATGAATACCCCAATTACCCTGATTTAATTAATACTTGTTGTATGCCAGTATCAAACATCACATATACTCTATAAATATATATACAGCTAGTATGTAACCAAAATAATAAAAAATAAAAATTTGGTGTGCTCTCACCTAATAGGCACAATGTAAGAGTACATGGCACACCTCCAGGGTGAGGGGCACAACTACAACAGGGACTTTATCTAACAAACACAAACAAAGTACCCTAATCATTTGTACTCTCATATTAATCGGAAATCTTAAATAAATAAAAAAATTTTTAAAGAAATAAGTAAATGTAGGAGTACACTAAGGTTGAAGTAATTTAATTGACAAATAAAAATGATATATATTCAAGATATACAACATGATAATTTGAAATACACATACATTATATAATGAGCATCACAATCAAACTAATTAACACATCCATTACCACCCACAGTTACTATTTGTGTGTGTGTGTATAGTGGGAGTACGGATTGTTTACTTTTAAAAAAGAGGCAGTATAGTATATTATTTGAGAAACCTTATTATGTTAACTATAGGATGTTTTATTACTTTCATTTCTATCTAATGAAATACACAAGAGTAAGGATTATAGCATGCATACTTGCAAGTATTATAAAATACAAGACAGGGAATGAAATACTCTCTTACAAAGATCATCATCTTCAACCTGAATCTGAACAGGTTAACTCTGGTAATAGAAGGTACCAAAATTTACTCATCTTCAATAATTAAAGAGGCCAAAATAGGGAATTATCCTCCAAACAAAATCATTTCACTCATTTAATAAAACTTGATAAACAATTGAGTCATCAGATGAATTTATTGTGCAGAATAAGTCATTCTCATGGTTTACTTACATTATAGTCAGCTTCAGGAAGTTTAATACCAGGAAATAAGTCACTAGTTATTCCATTAAATAAAGGTATATCATGCGATAAAAACTTTGGTTCATTTACATCTTTAATTGATCGAAGAAGCTAAAATCACCATAAAAGTGCAATATAAATTAATTGTCAGCATTTATGTCCCTACTTCCCCCTCCCACCACACCCCCTGGCCAAAAGTCAAAGTTTATTTTACATTGGTCCATGAAAACCCCATAATCAAAAGCCAATACTATGCTTATCATGCATGTAGAGGATAATAAAGAACATAACACAAAAATTGTCATTTCAACCCCACATGAAAGACTTGTAATTCTCAGTCTCACCAAAAAAAAATTACCTTTCTACTGAAACTTGCACAATGTATATATTTAGATACTTACAAGTATATCTTCATTCTCATCAGGAAACTTTAGTTTTAGGTTTCCAGCAGCCACTAAAACTGCTTTAACTGCTCGCATTCCATAGTCATAATGAAATTGCGATGAGAGTTGCTCTGAGCAAAGCCTATAGGTCATTACTATCTTCACAGACAGAGGTTTTGCATTCAAAAACCCATACGAGTAGAGGGAGATTTCTGCTATAAGAGCATAGTTTGGAACCATCATAGCCACTGTTCTAAAAAGAACCTAAAGTATATAATGAATGAAATTATTATTTACATAAATGAAACTGGTTTTTAAGCTAAAATTATAATACAGGAAATAATACAGAAAATATTGCATTGACATTCAAGTTTATTTGCCAAATGCAATACTTTTTCCTAAACTCTAATATTTTTTATTAGCACGCACACACACACACACACACACACATATATATATATATAATTTTTTTTTTTTTTTTTTTGCTGTTTTTGGGCCGAGGCTGGGTTTGAACCCACCACCTCTGGCATATGGGACCGGTGCCCTACTCCTTTAAGCCACAGGCGCTGCCCTAGCACTTTAATATTTTTATGTACTTCATATTTGGGGGATGTCTAAAAAAGTGTTTGGAGGTTTACTTATAGTAAATGGAAAAGGTAAAAGGAAAATTACAAATATATGAGAAAAATTGTAACATTTTGAGTGAATTATGCTGTTCTTATTAACAATCTTACACTCTTACAAAATATTACCTTAAGGTTGTCTGGCAATTCTGAGCGTCCTGCATAGCCAGGGTTCATGGTAATAGCTACGAAACAATTTGGATTGAGCTTCAGTTCTGTCCCTTCAAAAATAAATACTTCCAACTTCTGTTGAATGGCTCTCTGAATACAAAGGATCTGTTGAGCTACCACTGACAACACTTCCAACTCAATTCGATTAAATTCATCAAAGCAAGCCCATGCACCAGAAGAAGCCAATCCTTTAAAAAACTAAGGACAAGGGGAAAAGGAGGTGATTTTTCTTAGGAAAGTTCTTATCTCTTAAAACAAATATTTAGTCTTTTAAGTCAATATTAAAAGTTAAATTTAATAAAGACCCCAAGGACGAAAAACAATGTTTTAATGCCTAAAACCAAAGCCCAAGTAATATTCAAACCCTATTCAAATAATGTCCTTAAGTTCATGCAGTTAGATCCAATTGTGTGTAATAGTTAATATTACTGATTTAGTAATTTGACTACCTTCCCCATTGCTAGATAATCTAGCCCATCTGAACAGTTGAACACCACACACTGTACAGCAAGAGCTTTAGCCAAGTCCTTAGTGGTTTCAGTTTTTCCAGTGCCTGCTGGCCCCTCTGGAGCACCCCCAAGGTTTAAGTAGAAGGCACCTATCTGAAAAGAAAAAAAAAAAATACACATATATAATCAAATTCATGCTTAAATTAAAAAAAAACTTAGACAATTACTAACCAAATGGATTTTTATCTTTTTTTAGCTTCTCAGAAGCAATTATACATATAATTACATTGTTTAATTAGTTTCCAGCACAAAATTTCCTAGCTGTACAAAGAAAAAGCAGTTTAAAAAGTTTAAAAACAGTAAGAATGTATCAAAATCTCCTTGTCTTCTAATACTTCATATGTCTCCCATTTGTCTTTAAAAGCAAAGAGAATCTTACAGGGGTAAAATTAGTTCAGAAAGGTTTTGAGTAGAAGCATTTATGGAGATGGTTGTAGAGGACAGTAATGACACATCCTAGATGGCTCACTGCAAAGAGAATCAACACTTGAATGTGAGTGCTAAAAATGGCATCCATCATTTGGAAGGCAAACAGTGACTTATGATATAATTTGTCTACAATGCTCATATTTATCATCTTCCACTCTTGTTATGTGCTCCATTTTCTATGCTCCCATAGCACTACATTGCTCTTACCAGCTGTATGACTTTCTACTTTGTATTACAGTTAATTACATACTTTTTCTCATCAATTAGTCTTTAAGCTCCTTGAGGATAGTATTAGCAATATCTGAATTATTTCTGGGTCCCAGCAATGACTGGAAAAATGACAATCATTGTTATGTTAAAGATTTATAATAGGAACACTGGGATCTGATCTATGTCATCCAAAATTAACTGACCAAGAACGAAAAAGTTTCACAACCTCCTTGGTCCTTCGCTGACACTCAGATGTGTATGGATCAGTCATCTCTTGCAATTCCCTTCTGCTCCTCCTTCCCTTGACATAAATGGAGCCTAAAGTGCAGAGTTACTTAAGATGGTTCTTTAGGACACTGGTCCACCATCTTCTTGGTTTGCTGGCTTTATGAATAAAAGTTGCTTTCTTTGCCACAGCACCTTGTCTCTCATTATTTATTGGCTGTTTTGCAGCAAACAGTGTAAGCTTAGATTCAGTTACAACATCCATTATATTTCACCCATTTTAAAGGTATGATGGATTCTATACTGTTGATGTCCATTAACTTAACTGCTAAATACCCTAGGCTCTCCCTTCTTTACAATTTCAAGAAAATTCTCTTAAACATGTTCCCTTCATTATGGATAATAAATACATATACTAGGAGACTTTTTCTCAGGATTCAAGTGTTTAATGTGATTCTGATTTTACAACTCAAAGTTGTTAGAGTCTGCCTTGAAAGCATATCACAGCTCTGACTTTACTGAGGTATGAGATATGACAGAAGCATAAAATTTATCTGTTCAACAAATATTTAGGGATAACTATATCCCTAACATACAGACATGGTCCCTGCCCTCAGCTAGCTTCCTGAGAAAATAAAGTGTTTGGTGAAACCTTATATCTTCTAAACTAGACCAATTGGTGCCCTACCCAGATTCCATTTACCAGGCCATTGTATTCATCCTCTAATTGTGTCATTTGGGAATAGCTCACAGCTGCTCTTTTCTCCTAAGAATTTCTCTCAATTAATAGGTCCCACCTCAACAGCAAATACCTAAAACTTTACTCACATCCCTGCCCTATGAGTAACGTTTAGCCAACAACAATAAAGGATTATAAAAGTGAGACATCATTGCCCACAAGTGAGATAAGTGGGATGGCTGTTCATGCTCCAAAGCTCCCTATGAAATCAGGCTCCCAGTACATGCCTGTATCTTTGTTTAGCTTCTTACCCATCCTATCATGCTGTGCTCATTTCCTTACAGGTTTTTACTAAGAATATTTCCTAATAGCATTTGCACAAATATCCCCAATTTATCTCTGCTTCTACAAAATTAAATCAAAAACATACTTTAATTTTACTTACTCAGCATTGGTAGAGTGATGTTTCTTGATGTCCCTCTCAATCCCCAGATAGAATTACCAGATTTAGCAAATAAAATACAGAATGTTTAAAGTCAATTTAAATTTCAAACAAACAACAAACAATTTATTAGCATAAGCATGTCCCATGAAACATTTAGGACATGTTTACACTAAAAAATTATTTGATGTTTGTTTGAAATTCAAATTTACTGGAGGGTGGAGACAAGATGGCTGACTGAAGCCAGCTTTCCACAGAGGCTCCTGTCCAGAAGGAGAGTTAAAGGACAGAAATTTAACAAGGGTATCCATATAGGGTCAGAAGAAATCAAACTTTCTCTCTTCGCAGATGATATGATTGTATATCTGGAAAACACCAGGGATTCTACTACAAAACTCCTAGAAGTGATCAAGGAATACAGCAGTGCCTCAGGTTACGAAATCAACATTCATAAATCGGTAGCGTTTATATATACCAACAATAGTCAAGCTGAAAAAACAGTTAAGAACTCTATTCCATTCACAGTAGTGCCAATGAAGATGAAATATTTGGGAGTTTATCTAACAAAGGATGTGAAAGATCTCTATAAAGAGAACTATGAAACTCTAAGAAAAGAAATAGCTGAAAATGTTAACAAATGAAAAAACATACCATGCTCATGGCTGGGAAGAATCAACATTGTTAAAGTGTCCATACTACCCAATGCAATATACAATTTTAATGCAATCCCTATTAAAGCTCCACTGTCATACTTTAAAGATCTTGAAAAAATAATACTTCATTTTATATGGAATCAGAAAAAAACTCAAATAGCCAGGACTATACTCAGAAATAAAAACAAAGCAGGAGGAATAACGCTACCAGACCTCAGACTATACTTTAAATCGATAGTGATCAAAACAGCATGGTACTGCTGTTCAAAAACAGAGAAGTAGATGTCTCAAACAGAATAGAGAACCAAGAGATGAATCCAGCTACTTACCGTTATTTGATCTTTGACAAGCCAATTAAAAACATTCAGTAGGAAAAAGATTCCCTATTTAACAAATGTTGCTGGGTGAACTAGCTGGCAACCTGCAGAAGACTGAAACTAGACCCACACCTTTCACCATTAACTACGATAGACTCTCACTGGATTAAAGGTTTAAACTTAAGACATGAAACTATAAAAATACTAGAAGACAGTGCAGGGAAAACTCTTGAAGAAATCGGTCTGGGTGAGTATTTTATGAGGAGGACCCCCCGGGCAATTGAAGCAGCTTCAAAAATACACTACTGGAACCTGATCAAATTTAAAAGCTTCTGCACAGCCAAGAACACAGTAAGTAAAGCAAGCAGACAGCCCTCAGAATGGGAGAAGATATTTGCAGGTTATGTCTCCGACAAAGGTTTAATAACCAGAATCCACAGGGAACTCAAACGTATAAGCAAGAAAAGAACAAGTGATCCCATCGCAGGCTGGGCAAGGGATTTGATGAGAAACTTCTCTGAAGACAACAGGCGCACAGCCTACAGATATAGGAGAAAATGCTCATCATCTTTAATCATCAGAGAAATGCAAATCAAAACTACTTTGAGATATCATCTAACTCCAGTAAGATTAACCCATATCACAAAATCTCAAGACCAGAGATGTTGGCGTGGATGTGGAGAAAAGGGAACACATTCTACACTGCTGGTGGGAAT
>CAUYPK010003374.1:0-19284 GCA_963574355.1 Loris lydekkerianus
TAGCTAAGGGTTTTTGGGATGGGCTTTTGCGTCCCCCCCCCCCCTGCAGGTGCGGGTTTTTGGCCACTCCCCGGCCCCCCCCCCCCCCCCCCCCGGCTGCTTACCTGTACATTATAGCCCCAGGTAATTCACCTTCACCTGCTGTCGGCTAAACAATACAGCTACTATTGGCAGAAGCCATTTTTTTAATGGAGTGCTTTACTGTTGTCCAAGAACATTCATATCTTTGTTTATTTCTTTCAGCAACCACAACCCCCCTTAACTGAACACTTTACCCAGACACTGTCCTAATACATTATGTACATTATCTCATTTAATTCTTGCTGTTACAGACAGTTGTGAGTTTGGTATTGTTATGCACATTTCAGAGGTAAAGAAATTTTCCAGAAAGAATGTGTCAAGGGCCATACATCTACTGAGAGGCAATTCTTGTTTTGTTTTGTTTTGTTTTTTGAGACAGAGTCTCACTCTGTTGCCCTGGATAGAGGCCAGCAGCAGCATCGTAGCTCACAGCAACCTCAAATTCCTGGGCTCCAGTGGTCCTCCTGGCTCAGTCTCCTGAGTAGCTGGAACTATAGGCATGCAGCGCCACATTTTATTTATTTATGTTATTATTTTATTTATTTATGTATTTATTTAATTTTTTTTTGTTTATTTATTTACTTATTTAATTTTTTAGACAGAGTCTCACTTTCTTGCCTCTGGTAGAGTGCCGTGGCATCATAGCTCACAGCACCCTCGAACTCCAGGGCTTAAGCAATTCTCTTGCCTCAGCCTCCTGAGTAGCTTGGGTTATAGGTGCCTACCACAATGGCTGGCTATTTTTAGAGATGGAGTCTTACACTTACTCAGGCTGGTCTCGAACTTGTGAGCTCAAGCAATCCACCTGCCTCAGCCTCCCAGGGTGCTGGGATTACAGGCGTGAGCCACTGCACCCAGCCCTAATTTTTCTGTTTTTTAGTAGAGATAGGGTCTTGTTCTTGCTCTGGCTGGTCTTGAACTCCTGAGCTCAAGCAATCCTCTCTCACCTTGTCCTCCCCAGAGTGTTAGGATTTCAGGCATGAGGCATTTTGCTTAGTCTAAGAGGCAATTTTAAACTCTTGTCTTTCAGTTGCAAATCCCACACTCTGACCCATCATAGCATGTGGCCTGTGTGGTCCGTGTGAGCACCCTGGGGGATGGCAGGCCCTGGCCCTGAATCCTGGGTTCTGGATCTTCCTGGGGATGGGCTTCAGTGTATTTTTAAGGTTGCCAAGGTGAATCAGGTGCTTCTTTCTGCCTTTGCCCTCACGGCTTGGTGCCGCCTCACTGCATCATTGTGTGGTTTCCCTGCGGTGAGCCCATCTCCCAGGGCAGCGACAGAGCAGGGTTTACCTTTGTGTCCCGTTGTGCAGCCCAGTACCAGGCACTGAGGCCTTGGTAAAAGGGTGTTGAGTTATTGTTAAAAGAGAGCTAAAGCCATAAAACATCGCAGCTTTCCCTTCCTGTATCTTTCTTTCAACACATGGATGGAGCAGGTTCTCAAAAAAGGAGGCCTTGGTTTTATATTTCCAATGTAGGGTGAAGAACTGAGGACTTGAACCCTTGCAGGATTTCAAGGTCACTTGGTTAGTCTTGGTGGCTAGAAACTGAACAGGGGACACCTGCAGGGTCGTTTGTTTGCAAGCAGCCATGGAAGAGCATTCTCTCTCTTTCTCTCAAGCACATGCTCCATCCCTGTTTCTTTCCTCCCTCTCTCCTTGCCGCCCTCCCCCCCACACTATATTTGTCTGTCTCTCTCTCACACACACATGCAGGTACAGATATAAATGTGAATGGAGAGAGTAAATCTTTACATACAGGGTTGGAGCTGGGCATGTTACCTCACACCTAATTTCCCAGCACTTCGGGAGGCTGAAGCAAGAGGATTGTTTGTGCCCAGGAGTGTGAGGTTACAATGAGCAATGATCATACTGCCGCCCTCCAGCCTGGTTGCTGAGCCAGACCCTGTCTTTAAAGGAAAAAATAAACAAATATAGGGGTAGGGGGGCATAATGTGCAAGGACTGAAGGAACACATTTTGTACTCACTATACTCACCCTTCCCCCATATGCTGCAGGAGAAGCTTAGATAAGACCTGCAGAGATAATACAGCCTCCTGCCTTCCCCACACTGCCTCCCCACAGTGAGGAAAGGGATAAGAAGGTAGGAGGGTCTCTCATCCTTCTCTCCACACTAAGAACCCCTCCCCAGTGACTGGAGGATGGAGTGTGGGTGCATTTGAAAGGATCTGGGTAAAAGCTCTCTTTCATCTCAGGCTGAAACCCTGAGCCTTGATTTCCTGCCAGCCACTCTGTCCATAAAGCAGTTGTCCTGCCATGGGTCCACTAGGTCCGTGCCTTACGCAGCCTTGTTGAAAACTGGGTAGCATTGACGGAGCCGGCTATGCTGGGAAGCTTGGGCTTCCTATGCCCAACAGCCTGAGCCACATCAAAGGCGCACCTGCAGTGGGGGCAGGGCACTGCCCCTTGAGCAGTCTTTGGTGACACCCAGCCCTGGGCAGCTGCCACCTCCCCACCCCCATCTCCAGCTGGAGGCCTCGGTGTCAATCCTAGCTCCCAAACCCAGAGCCCAGGAGAGCCCCCTGCCTCTCTTGGTCTACATCCCACCTGCTGCTTGGATGGCCACGCCTCTCTCCTATCTCCAAACAGGACTGATTTGGCCCTTCTCCAAAAATCTTCATCCAACTCTGCTGATTTCTGAGTTGTCTATCATTTTTCTCATCTGCTAAGTTTTCAAATGTGTGGACTACCTGCTGCATCTGTGCAATCCCCAAACTTTGACACTGTTGACAACCTCTTCACACATCCACGTCCTTCTTGGCTTCCTCCTGTGTCACCTCCACACCTTGTCTTCACACTGCACTGCTCCTCTACTTTCTTCCCCTCCCATTCTGCTCCCACCACCCATTAGAGCCTGACGAAGGTGATCTCTAGCCATACCTGATGCGAGGTGCAAGGGGCCCCTTCTCCTCAGACATCATGAAATTTTATCTATTAGGTACTTCACTGTGCACTCAACTGATAAGGATTTATTTACATTGTACATAAACACCTTGCCACTGTCACACCTAACAAAATGGGCAGTCATTCTTCTGGGATTGTTTAACTCTATTGCATCTAACAGCCTCGCCTCGCCAGGTATTGGAGGCCCAGTGAGGACCAGGAACACAGTGTTCCAAAGCTTGGAAATAAGAGAATGATTGTTCTGGCAACATCATACAGGTCTGCCCAAAGCAAATTAAATTATCAAGGGGAATGCCCTTTTGACTCTCACTTTGTTATTGATTAAGGGCCAGGTTTTATGAAGCTAGATGTTAAATGTGCATTGATAAGTTGCACATGATTTTTGCCCAGTAGAGAAGCGAATTATTTCTGTCCAATAGTGGTTTTATTGTCCCATAGGACAGTTTAGTCTCTACATAACAAACTTCCGTGCGCCTTTGCTGATTACACAGACCCCTGTTTTTCAAATTCTCTTTTGAACCAGCTTTACCATCCCTCATTAATTAGTTAAATAAATGTATTTACTTGACAGCATTTTGAAAATGATACGTTGACAGTAGCTTATATATTTTCTGTATCTTTCTTTTGTCTAGGCTGCTGCCTGGCACAGACTAGATGTTTATGGAATTGGATTCATACTTGACTTGATATCTGTTGTAGGCCATTTTCTGTTACTTAGAATACTTGAAATTGGGTAATTTATAAATAAAATGAATTTATTTCTTACATAGAGCAGTGTTTTCAACCATTTTTATCTCATAGCACACTTGAACCTATAGTTAAACTTCCATGGCACACTTAAATTATGTTGATCAAAAATAAGAGTAAAAAACAAGAATATACTTATACTGTGCTTTGAACTTCTTTCAAAAATAATTTAATTAATGATTTTGAAAAATATTCACAGTGCATCTAAGATCCTCTCACAGCACTACAGTGTGCTGGAGCACACTGGTTGAAAATCACTGTTACAGAGGCTACGAAGTTTAAGGTCAAGGGGCCACATCTGGTGAGAGCCTTCTTGCTGGTAGGGACTGTTCAGAGTCCTAAGGTGGCATAGGGTGTCACATGGAAAGGGGGCTGGGTGTACCAACATGCTCACTCAGGCCTTTCTTTTCTTCTTCTAAAGCCACCAGTTCCCCTCCCACGACAACCCATTAATCCATTAATTTATGAATGGGTTAACCCTCTACCCTGATGATTCAATCACCTGCTAAAGGCTCCGCCCACCTCTCAGTACCACCACATTTGATACTAAATTTCAACATCAGTTTTGGAGGGGACAAACACTCAAACCACAGCAGTATCTATAAGGGGAAGAATTAAGGTTTCAATTGAAAAGTGCTTAGTAGATGTCACTTAGCTCTTGAGCGAGGGTGGAGGTAGCGTGCCCCTGGCTTTAGCCTCCCTGGGTGCTACCCTAGAGAATGAGGGGAGACTTAGGGTCTGTGGGTATTAAAGGTATTCCCAGGGGCTATCTAGAGAGCCCCTGTCCACCCTCGCCTCCTGAGAGCAAGGCCCTGCTGCAGCCTTAACATTAACTGGGGAGGAAGGAAAGGGGCAAGAGAGAGACCCGGGTGCTTGTGTGGGGCTTGGAAAGTCAGGGAGAGGCACCCCAGAGGGTATGCTGGCTCTATAATTTGTCCTGTGCTCTGAGGTCAAGGTAGCAGTATGGGAGTGTTCTGTTATGTCTAAAGATTTAACCTTTCATTCCTCATGCTTTTCTGGGTGGCAAGTTCTCCTTTATATCTTATTGCAATTATTCAATTACGGTTTAGGCCCAGGGATGCACAGAGAATTGGGGATATCTGCAAGTGCAGCTGGGTTTGTAGTGGGAGGGCTTGTTTGTGGTGTAGAGCAGCTGCCCTTTTCATCTAAGAGGTTGTGTTTCTGCTCTCAGAATGAGAGTGGCGCTGGTAAGGCCTGTGTGTGTGGAGCAGACTGAAACCCTGGTAAGGCGTTGTGTGGAGCAGACTGAACCCCTGGTAAGGTGTGTGTGTGGAGCAGACAGAACCCCTGGTAAGGCATGTGTATGGAGCAGACTGAACCCCTGGTAAGGCGTGCGTGTGGAGCAGACTGAACCCCTGGTAAGGCGTGCGTGTGGAGCAGACTGAACCCCTGGTAAGGCGTGTGTGTGGAGCAGACTGAACCCCTGGTAAGGCATTGTGTGGAGCAGACAGACCATACATGGGGCAGGAATTATTAGCCTGGGTGTTCCTAGGCCTGGAGGCCACTCCTCACAGAGGACCCAGGCTTCCCTTTGCTTTAAAAAGGCCCAGCTGCCATCTTGGCTCTCAGCTTCCTGAGTGCCTATTCCTCTCGCAAACCAAAGCTCCCTTGAGTTTGGGGAGGGTTTGCCCTCCAGGGCCCCAACCCAAGCCTCCAACTTTCCCAGTTGCTAATCTCAGACTCAGTGTACAGCCAGCCAGCACCTTAGTGGGCTGTTAATAAAAAGGAGTTTTAGAGGTTGAATGTGTTCAGTATTTTATTTATTTATTTATTTATTTATTTTATTTTATTTTTTTTGCAGTTTTTAGCCAGGGCTGGGTTTGAACCCACCACCTCTGGCATACGGGGCCGGCACCCTACTCCTTTGAGCCACAGGTGCCGCTCAGTATTTTATTTAAATTGGTATGGAAATACTTTGGTAACATCCTATTCTATTTGGACCAGGATGACTTTTAAGTTACCTAATCATAGTGAGAGGTCACTATGCGAGGGGCAATGTCCATCATGGAGGCTGGAAGGTAACAGCAGGCATTTCTTCTTCTCGCCCTGACTTTGCTCATTTTCACCCTCCTGACTTGTCTGTCCCTCTCCCATGACATCTACCAACACTGTACTGAAGACATAAAGATGAATGAGATGCTTTTCTAGCTGGAGATGCTCTGAGCCCAGTGGACAGTGATCTTTCATGAGTGGACAGTGCTTTCTGGTTGACAGAGCACAATCACATCTGCTGTATGTTTTGAGCTTCATGAGAACTGGGGAGGCAAGCAAAAACAAGTGTTCTCTACCCCAGAAGAGGAAGCAGAGGCTCAGAGAGGTTGCAGAACATCTCCAAGGTCCTCCAGGTGGTGCTCCGTGGAGCAAGGACTGGAAGAACCTTCTGGGCATTGGTCAAGCCCATAATCTCTGACCATATAGGGGCCTATAATCAAAGGGAAGCAAAGGAAAAGTGTCAAGGAAGCTATAAGCTGGCCAGCAGGACCAGGCAGTCTGCAGCATGAGCTGGCTTCCGGGTGCCAGGTCTCCCTAACAAGCATGTTTCAGGGGTCAGCATTGCTCTGTCTCTCTTGCCTCAGGCCAAACACTATTGCATCATTGGAAGTCACATTCTGGTGTGGAAGGAGTCCTGAGTCCCTTTTCATTTTTAATTCCACCCTTTAATACCCAGCCTCAGCAATGAGAAAGATTGGGACTAAACATAAAATGAAGACTATTTCTTCAAAGAGTGAGATGGGATGGAGTGAAGAGTCAATTACAAAACAAATTTGTGGCTGGGTACAGAGGCTCATGCCTGTGATCCCAACACTTTCAGAGGCCAGTGTGGGAGGATCTCTTGGGCCCAAGAGTTCAAGACCAGCCTGGGCAATATAGTAAGACCCTGTCTCTGGAAAACATGGAAAAAATTAGCCAGGCGTGGTGGTGCATGCCTGTAGTCCAAACTACTTAGGAGGCTGAGGGAGGAGGATCGCTTGAGCCCACGAGTTGGGGATTGCAGTGAGCTATGATTGTATCACTGCACTCCAGCCTGGGGAACAGAGCAAGACTCTGTTAAAGGGAAGGAAGGGAGGGAAGGAGGGAGGGACAGAAAATGTCCTTGGCTGGGAGAGACCATGTCTGTCAAGCTATCATTGCAACACCCGCACCCCCCCTCCCCAGCCCTGATGCTGTCAAGGCTGGGGACAGGGAGGAGGCTAAGGGCAGGAAAAGGCTGGGGAGGGAGTGGTGTGGTCTGAGGGGGAGATTGGCTGTGGTTCTTGAGCAGGAGAGGTACTTGGTGGATGGGGGGAGCCAAGTACTCTGGGGATCTGTTGTTTGTCCCTGTGGAGGTGGGGGACAGAATTGTGCCTATTTCCGAAGGGGTGAGTGCCCAGAGCTTCCACTATTTCTCTGATAGTTCATGGTGGCCTTTCTGAAGGCAAGAGAGGGTGCAAAAGAGATGACCTTTTCACGTTCCATGAGTCCTTGGCTTTCCTATTTAGGGAACTCTCCCTGCAGAGTACTCTGGATTTTCAGGGAGGTAATGTAAGGTTTGGTTGGGCTAATCATCAGATTTATTAGGGGAACTTTAAGAAAAGACAGAGTGCTAGTTCCCACCTGTGAGATTAGGATTTAATAGGTCTAGTTGGGGTTTGGAGTCTGAATGTTTGTTCTAAAAGAGCAACACTGATTCAGTAGCCCAGTCCTGATATAGGTGCAATCAATTTCCATCAGGAAGACAGAGCCTCAGGGGGAGGCCAGCTGTGACTTATTATTGCCAGGGTGTATTATATTTGCAGTCTGCACACTAAATTTCAGCTTTTTAGAGAAGCTGGGGTGGGTCATTCCAAATTGCGAAGTTTTCTAAGTAGCTTTAGATTTGCCCCTTTGAGCAACAACACTTTAAAATTGTTACCATCGCGTTTGTGGTTCTCTATGAAGTGTATGACAGGCGTCCCTGCCTTCTTAAAGAGAGGAATGCAAGCATAAATGTAACCTTTCCTTGACATCCCAAGAGTATGTTAGGAACCTTAATTAACAGACTGGGCTATAATTCAGTGGGGTGTATGGGGACAATTTTCTTATATGAAATTGCCCCCTGAGGTTTTGAGTTTTTGTGCCTGCTTTTTCGTTTTTCCAGCTGTGCTTCTTGCTGACTGATGTGCCTTCTTGCTAGACATCATGAGTCTGCCTAAAACAAAATTCTCTTCACTTTTAATTTGCATTTATTATATGGGCTTGGAAAACGGACAACAAAAATTCTTAGAACCAGGTAGGGCACCTTGGTAAACTTCTCATCATCTATTCCACACCCTCTCCCTGAGTAACAGCAGTGAAATTTGGGGTTGACCTCAGTCTTCTCAGAGATGGGCCTGGAAGGTTTAAGGGCACCTGCAATGTTTTGCTCTACTAGACATTGGGCCATAAATGCACCAATGACACACTTCTGACTAATGGCAATGGAGGAGAGTCTTTTGACTGATTTCTGGAAAAGTTCTTCTTCTCTAACTTAGAGAGCTACCGAAAGTCATTTCTCCAGGTAGATGTAGACAAGGAGGTCTGCTCTGATTGTTCTTGGCAGCCAAATTATAGCTTCAAAAATTTTCTTCGGAGGCCAGGCATGGTGGCTCACACCTGTAATCCTTGTACTCTAGGAGGACAAGGCAGGAGGATTTCTTGAACTCAAGAGTTCAAGACCAGCCTGAGCAAGAGTGAGACCCCATCTCTATTAAAAATAGAAAAACTAGGGTGGCGCCTGTGGCTCAAAAGAGTAGAGCCCCCCCCCCCAAAAAAAAAAAATAGAAAAGAAAAGAAAAAGAAAGAAAAACTAGCCAGACATGATGGTGGATGCATGTAGTCCCCACTACTCAGGAGGCTGAGGGAGGAGGATCACTTGAGTTTGAGGTTGCTGTGAACTGGGCTGGCGCCACCAAACTCTAGTGTGGGCAACAGAGTGAGACTCTGCCTCAAAACAAAGAAACAAAAACCTCTTTGAGAAGAGGCTTCTAGGGATGGTAGAGAGGCAGGATATGGAACTGCAGCAGAGAGTGGAGAGGTGGAAAAAATTTGAACTCCGTGGGGTTTTTCGAACCTCTAAACTTCCTCTTATGTGAATTATTATATTTTCTTTGGTTTAAGCTCCTTTGAGTTCAATGAGGTTTTTGATTACTTGGAACTAAAGGCATACCAATAGGTAAATATCAATGTACAAACTCATGGTAAGTGGGCTCTAGGTGAAGCCTGAAGGTGTTAGTACATGCACTTTGTAATTCCAGTTTGGTTTCTCAGAAGTTTGATTTTATGTTTTGATTCTGAAGTGGGCTTATTTCTTCATGTGATTTTCCAAGTGGGTAGCATCTCCTCATTTCTCTTTTTGTCCCTGGTACTTCTCACTGCACCTTGCACTTATTGGACATTCAAAAAACCTTTAAATTGACTTGAACTCAAAAGTCTGCATGCATCTGTCTATACGAGGGTGCTTTCCCCCTTCCTATTGGGAATTGTAAGTGGCTTTTACTCTTTACTTAATAGATTTATTGGAATGTTAAAGATACACCAGGATCTATCAATGCTAGTAATTTTTTTTTAATGTTGTACTTCCCATCTTACAAAGTGCCAACTCATCCTTGCCTCAGGATATCACAGGGCAGGGGTCATCACCATTTCACAGATAAGAAAACGAAAGGTCAGTGGATTTATATGAAATTTAATTTTGTAAGTAGTTCTTAACAAATTTAATTTTGAAATGGCATCCAAAGTACTTTCTCTTGGAATGAATAACCCTGTGCTCAAAAAGGAGCCCCTCTTTGAATATTTCTCCTTAAAACTAAGAGACATAAACAACTCATAAAGATCAGCGTCTGCAGGTCAGGGCTGAGGAGGCTCCTCTGGCTGGGAGCTGTCTCTACCTCCCCATGCGGCTGCCCTCCCCGGAGTTGCAGTTTGCCATCAGGTGAAAGCTTTTCAGGGTGCCCAGCTTGAGCTTCTCACTTAGCTAATTGGTGCTTATTCTTCAGATTGGGTTGTTTTCACCAATGGAGTAGATGCAGGAGTTTACCTCCTTCTGTCTGCTCTTTCAAGCTTTGCAGCTAAAAATGAAGTGTGAAACTTGCGTGTTTCTTACTTAGGACATGTCCTCACAGACTTATCTGCTCAAAGGCATTTGGGAGCAGGACACCCAGGAGGCCTGCTATTGAGGGAGTGCATTCTCCTGTGTCTGTCCAGATTGGGAAGGGTTGCTTCAGAATATACCACGCCAGATTAATTGAATAGTTAACATTGAGCTCTCCTTCTGCTCTCTCCCCACCCATGATGTTGGTCCAGGTGACCCAGCATGGAGCCCCAAGAATATGCCCTCAATTTGCCTCTTCTCTTGCTCTCTCACCATTGGCCGATGGGCTTAGCCGTTTGCATTTTCCTGAACTTGGATGCCTGCAACCCTGTGTCTCCACGGGTGCTCTTGGCATGCTGAGATGCGCAGCCCATTCCAATTCTTGTGCCTTGATTCCTTCTCTTCCAAACAAATTGCTATAGAAATTATTGTGGAGAACACTTTCTTTACATTGTTTAGAAAATGGCATTATGTGTATATCTTGTCTCCCTGGGGGCAAGGATTATGTTTTACATTGCTTTTATAGAAGGCCCAGCATCTAGCATTTACCTTATCATGTGGAAATTTAGAGTTATCAAAAGAGTTTGTAACCCAATAAATTCCCGAGGAGTGTCATCGCCTCCTTGTTTTTGCTGTGTGGAGTACCTGTGTTCAAGCCTCCCGTCACTGTGCACCTCATTGTGAGTCTGAACGCAGATGTCACCAGACCTGGGCTTTCAAAGGCTTGAGTGGATATGAACTTGGCCCATTGTCTGATGGGCTCTTTAGTACATTACAAATACAGTCTGGATTTTTGGTTGCAAGGAATTTTGAAGGGGAGAGAAGTGGGTTGATGTATTGAGTACAAAGTAAGAAAGATTAGAAGGTTCTTCCACTGCCCTGATGGCACATCTGAAAATGACAGGGAGGGCTTCCCAGTGCCTGTGCCGGGGCCACTATAGCTCGTGTGAATTTTCTGCTGCCACCAGTGAAGATTTTAAAAAATATATGAGGAGAGGGGATAGTTTTTTCTCCAAAGCCTGTGATTCTTGGACTCGTTCTTTTTTTTTTTCTTTTACCTCTATGATTCTCCTGTTCCCCAAGCCCTTGCAGCAAGTCTCACCCTCAGAGATTCTGAGCTGTGGCCTGTTGCTGCCACCCTCCGTGTGAGAGGCCATGGAGATGCTGAGGTCATGTGAAGGCAGGTGGAGTGAGTCCCACCTGCAGACTCTCCCAGGATTTCCCTGTCAAGCCTTGGGTATCTGAGTTTATGGTCTCTCCCCACTCTATTTCCTTTTTCTCCAGCGTAACCCTTCTCCCCTCTTCCTGCTGCAGCCTAGTGCCCTGAGTTTTAAGGAGCTCTTGGATACAAAATCTACCCTGCTCCTCACAGGCCCACCTCCTGTGGCTCAGCACAGTCCTTTTATAGGGCAGACCAAACCTCTGGAACTGGGCTCCCAAAAGTGGGTTCCCCAGTCCATCCTTGTTTCTCGCCTTGGGTTGGACCCACTACCACTGCACACACAGGGCTGAAAGTGGGGGGCTGTTTTGGTATCAAGGTACTGGGGAACCCTGTTGTCATTTGGTGGCCAGGGGTGCTAATTCCCTGCAGTGCACCAGGAAGGGGCATCCCTCAAAACATGCCATGGCCCCCCTGTTGAGAAGCGATGCATACTCCAGGCTGAACACCCTGCTTTAATTGACTGAGTAAGGGCAGTGGAGTCAGTAGGTTCAAGTTCCTGCTCTGACACATATTAGTCCTGTGACATTAGCTTCCTAGCCTTGTCTCCCCATCCATACCTTCAGTGATGCGGGCCCCCACCTCCCAGAGTGTAGATAGGGTTGGATTTGCTAAGCACGTAAGGCACTGGGGACAGTGCCTGGTGCATGCTGAGTGCTACAGAGGTGTTTGCTGTTATAACCATAACTTGTACTGTCCCTTTCCACCTGGGCTACCCTGTTGGCTATAGGTTGATACTATTGTCCCACTGACACTTGCTTCATGAACTGGACATGTGGCCACCATGACTGAGAACCCTGGCCTGGGGTTTGCACCTGTGCCGCCCCTGGATACCTGCTCCCCTCGTCCCTGTCCCCAGGCCAGCTCCTCCCTGTGGCACCTGGCCCATTAGCTCCTGCGGGAGGGCTGCTCCTCTGTTCCCTTTGTTAGTCATCGTCTTCCACCGTGCTCTTCCTCTCTGTCCCCATGGCTGTGATGGATGCTTGCTGTTTTCTGTCTGTGGTGCTCAACATGCAGATTCTTGGGCCCTACTCTGGAGATTCTGTTTCAGGATGTTCGGGGGGTGGGGGGGGACAGAATGTGTACTGACCACAGTGGTCTTCACAAAGCCAGCCTCCAGTGCCAGTGGTCTTGTGTTGTGGCCACTCACCCAGGGGAGGAGCGGAGGGTCCTTGCCGCCCTCATCTCCCCAGGAGGCACGAGGTTCATTGGCATGTTACTGCTGATCACCATCTGCCTTCGGTACATGTGCCATTATCCTTAGTGGATTTTTAAAAATCTACTCAAAATTCCACATTTATATTTTCTTCAGCTGGGGTCATGCCTCAATCTCAATAGCTCCTTTGGGAAACAACAGATGCTAGAAGGTGAGGGGTTGCCTTGCTTTCCTTTATGAAAGTGGTACGGTGGGCTTTCACTCAATGGTTGGCACTCTGGGCTGGCACTCAATGGTTCTCTAGCCCCTACTGCTGTGTGACCTTGGTCGAGTCACCTGCCTTCTCTTGGCCTCATTTTCCCTGTTTCTAACATGAAAGGGCTGGACTTGCTGAAGTTCTCTTCCAACTCTAAGTCTGTAAGTCAATGAGTCTATTTAATTGTGCTGACAGCTTTAGAATGGCTAATTAATGAGAGTTTAGTGGGAACACAATTAAGTGATAATGAAGGCCTCAGAAGTAAATCTCTTCACGTCTTATAATGAGTTGAGCAGATGAGACTGGCAGTGTGTTTTCACCGAGTGGAGCCCCTGGGAGGAGGGAGCCAGGAGTCACAGGCTCCTACCTGGGGACTGAAGGAGGCCAGGCATTGAGAACAAAGTCATACACCAGAGAAAACCAGGCAGCAGACTGTCCCACAGCAGAAAGAGGGGCCAGCAGATAGGCTGGGAGCCATGTGGTGCAGTGGGACACTGGCAGCACTGCAGACCCAGAGGGTAGTAACTGTCGTCTTGTCCATCTTCAGAACATGTCCACCTGCATCACCTTATTTAATACTCTTAGACCTGGTGAACAAACACAAGTAAAACTTTTATCATCCCCATTTAACAGATGAGAAATGGAGGCTCAGAGCAGTGCCTGGCTCAAAGTCAAGGGGCTAATAACTGACAGATCAGGATTCAGCCAGGCACTTGACTCCAAAACCCGTGTCCTTCTGCTCTACCTGGCTAGCTCCTATAGCCTGGCAGCCACCTCTGCTGGGGGTTCTGAGTGGCCAACCCGGGTGAGGCAGGCCTCTGTTCAGAACACTCACAGAGGTTTACAAAGCCGCCCTGGGCCTTGGCTTTGTGGGATGGCCCCTGGGAAAGATCAGGTGCCCAATCTGTGGCAAGAAGGCCCCTCTCAGAGTCTTCTTGGCATGATTGGGGCCTTGCTGCTTAGAGCTGACATTGCCAGGTATGTCACCGAGCTCACAGTGGCAGTCATCTGATGATGTTTGCTGCCTGAGGTTACATCAAGCTGGCAACTTCCCAAAGCAGTGATGTGAGGAAGAGATAGAGGTTGGGGTGGGGTGGGGGAATCTCCATGTCAGGGAGACAGTCTACATGGTGTGGGGCAGGTGCAGGGTCTCCTGGCCTGAGGGTGGAGGCTAGGAGCTGGTAACCTTCTCAAAGACTCCAGCCTGCAGAGACACAGACCTTGACCTTTCCCTTCTAAGTGAAACAGGGCACAAGCATTACGCAGAGATGCAGCATCTTTGCTACAGAGGCAGGGAGGGAGGGAGGGAGCATTCGTCTGGGTCCTGCCCTAGAAATGCTTCAAGTAATAAAATCAGGATGACCTAAGAAATCCATTACCCCTCTCAGCCTCCCACAGACACCCATGTGCTCTGGTGCAGTGGGGGCGGAGAGACCTGGGGACCAGCAGGTAATGTGGCATTAGTCACCTCATCTGTAAATGAGGGGACAGGCTGGGGTGAGCCTAAGGTCCCTACCCGCTCTGACCTCAGGTGGGTTAGGAGGAGACTTTTCAGGGGATCAGAGGAAGGATGGAGAAAAGATGCTAGAGAGAAAGGGGAGAAGAGTGTGGAACTCCAGGAGAGGAGAGAGAAATTGGGAGAAGCTGAAGAGGAGTGAAGAGCCCACAGGGTGCAGGCAGTCAAATCTCCACCCTGTCACTAACAAGTCTATGACCTTGGGCCAGTCAGACCCTCTGAGCTTCAGCTTCTACACTTGAAAAATGGAGAAACGAATACCCACCTCATTGCTACAAAAGGAAATGCAGAGTTTACAAACCAGGAAGAGACGCACAGAGTGATGTGTTGAACTCACAAGAAAGAGGCAAGAAAGGAAGTGGGGGAGGAGGGGGCTGGGGCAGCAGGGGAGATCCTTTTCTGGGGTGTGGACACAGGAGAGTGGGTGGGAGCAGGAAATAAGTAACTCAGGAGTGGCCCAAGGAGGAAATAAGCCCTCCCTTGGCAAGGCTGTCTCCACTCCTTCAGGGACACAGAGAACCTGGGGGCTGTTGGGCCCAGCTGGCCCTATCTGCATCTCCAGCTGAGGAACCTCTGCTTGGGCAAGAGTGTTCCTCGAGGGGCTTGGGCAGGTGGAAAGCTTGTCTTGCTTCCTTTATGGAAACCCAGGTCAGGGAAAAGGTGGCCTTGAGCTTTGAGGGCTCATGGAATTTCCCAGTGTCAGACTTAAGCTCTTGAAGGGCTGAGGAGGCTGGTATGAGGGAGGCCTAGTAACAGCCGTTGGCAAGATCCTGGACAGAAAGGAGAGAGAAATTTGGGTGAAGAACATTCTGGAAAGCCCCAAACCAAGACAGGGCTGTCCGTCCACATAGGCCCAGCTCCATGTCCATCCTCCTGGTGCTCATGCCTGGATCCCCATCTTGGCATGCGGTGAGGCCGAGGTGGGAAGCACAGGGCCGGGTCAGTGCTGCCAGCTCCCCTGGCAGGCTAGATTTATGATTTGGCTGAACTGGGGAGAGAGGGAGTCTGCAACTGTCTAGGGTATGAAAAGCAGCCCAGTGTTTCCTAGAGGAGCCACAGTGCCAAAGGCAGTGACGTCCATCTGGCCTTGCCTGTAGTACATTTGTCACCCTGGAGCCCAGGGCTTCCCTTCTGCCATCTATAGTCACTGAGGCCAGATCCCTCCTTCAGCAGCTTGTGTCGTGGGACCTGCAGCCCCAGTAGGCACTCTGAGTGTGTGTGCAGAGAGGAGGCTGCTTCCTCCCCAGGGACCCTCTCATGCTGGTCCCTCTGCCTGGTGCCCATTCAAGTGATATCTACTTAACTTTCCCCTGGGGCTAAAAAGCCATGAAGACAGCTAGTACTGTCATTTCAGGGTATGTTCTGAGGAGGTCTGGAGTATTTTCATGCTACCTTGAAAGCTGCTGATGGACACTGAGCATCCAGGGTCCACTCGCTACTCCCTGAATCAATTTAGCTCTGTTTCTGTCTGATCTAGATATAGATATTCTAGAATAAGATTTCATTTAAAAAATTGGGTCTGCTGCAAAAAGAAAAAAAGGTTTGAAGACCATCTATGTGGTCTCATTTCAAAGAAGAAGGGACATAGGGTCAGAGAAGGCTAATATCCCAGCCAGTTGTTAGTAGAACAGGGAGTAAATTCCAAGCCGCCTGGCTTCCCAGCCATGACCTACCCCTGAAACTGGGCTGCCTCTTTCAAGGTGCTGGCCTGAGCATTCATAGTCAATCCCTCCTCTCTACCCTAGACCCACCTCTCAAGCCTTAATGTCATGCCCTCTCAGCTTTACATCTGCTAGAGGGTGCTTCCTGGTGTGAACCATGTGTGTCCCAGGCAAGCCCATTTCAAGCTTGAAGTGGGACCTCTGTAGTCAACCCACGGTGATAGCCTCTTCTGCCTGGGGCCTGTCTGCAGATGCTTGGGTGGTGGCCACCCTCTCTTTCCCAGGGGCTGTTGGTGGTTATTGAGGGTTTTCTGGTGGGACACAGGTCATTACCTTTGCTTCTCTTTTGTTCTCTGGAGAATCTTGGTCTTGTTCTATTTAGGCCTTAGTTTATCTGTTTTGGCTTCTGATTGTTGGTGCTGAGCCAGCTACCCTCTGCCATTCTGAATACTCTCTGGATTCTGTTTCAGAAAACCCCAGACCAGCATTTCTCTGGGGCAAAGGACTCTCTCTACCACCAGCACTCTATGCCCTGCTCCTCTCATGCCTCTTCCAGCCCTCGCCAGGGTCCTGGTCCCCATCCTGGCTTACCTGTGTTATGTGCTGCCTCCTTGTCTGGACTCACTTTCTCCACATGCCGCTCCTCTGCTTCTCCTCCCTGGATTTAGAGTCCTGGCTTTGCTTTTTCTAAAGATTCCTGTTAGCTTCTCAGGGCCCCTTCTCAGAGCTGGGCCCTTCTGTAAGCAGCTCACCTGGAGGCCTCCCATTGCCAGAGTGACCACATGGGTCTTTCAGGATCCCACAGAAGGAGCAGTTAGGACTCCAGCATTTCTCCAAGGCCATTGGAAGCACCACTTAGCCTATTTCATTTCATTTGACCTTAACAACAATCCTATAAAGTAGATATTAATATTCCCATTTGTTGTATAGGGAAAATACATCTCAGAGATTTAACAACTTGCTCCAGGTCATGCAGTTGATTAAATAAGTATATGGTCCTGGGTCTGCCTCACCCCTGAGCCCAGGCAGTCACCCACAGCTCCAAGCCACCCAGGCAGTCCCCTTGCGTGGTCAAACTGATGACTCTTAAGCCTAGAGTGGCACCCCCTGTGGTAATCTGTTTCCAAAGCACCCCAACACCAAATCCCTTACCCTGGTTACCTTCCTCCCCATTCCTCTGTGCAGAGCCAACAGTGCAAACTGAGTGTTGCAGGGAAATATGGGAAAGAGAGGAGGGACGCCACTGGTTTTGCAGGCCAAGAGTGACTAATAGTTTGTACACTTGTTGAGAACAAGCCACAATCATTTGCAAAGGAGGAGGAAAATGTTAAATCCACAGATGGAGCCCTGTGGTAGACAAGATATGTGGTAGACAAGATATGAAACAGAGATGTTCAGACCTGAGGTGGTGAAACTTACAGAAGAGGGAGGATGAGAGGCATGGAAGACCCTTCCCTCCTCGCCACTACGCTCCCGCTCCCGTGTTCTCTTGAAATGGATTGTGCAGACAGGCTGGAGCCGGGCGCTCTGTCTGTGGCACGTCTTGGTGGGCAGCAGAGAGAGGGATGGGGACGAAGTCTGTGGCTCCCCTGGACCCGCGCTGTTGGCCTCCTGCCTGCCCAGGCCCGCAGGAAGGCTCAGAGATGGGAGCAGGCAGGGAGAGGCTTCTGGAGGGTAGGCATGGGCACAGGGTGGAGGAGGGATGATGACCGAACAGGAGCAGGAAGGGACCTGGGCTGGGAAAAGAAGGGGCAGTGCCACGGACTCTTCCCTTTTGTGAAATGCTGCCCCAAAGTTGTTCCCTGAGTGCTCCACCCGGGGAGCAACTGCTGACAGCAGCAGCTGTGGAGGAAGCAGGAGAGGGAGGGGGCATTGTCACCCTCTCAGGGCTGGTGGCAAGGGGGTGGGGCGAGAGGGACGCTGCCTCCTGCCTGCTCTGGAATCTGTGAATCTCTCACCACCCATCCCCCATCTCAGAATGCTGGAGGAGAGAGGGATCCTGTGAGAATCAAAGAGGGACAGATAGACATCCCAGGAAGATACGTGGGCTCTCGTGCTCGCGCTCTCTGCCAGAGCATTACACCACTGCCCTCTGGTGCAGCCAAAGTTAGTGTATTCCGGGGATGAACAGTCCACTCCATGAGGATAAATCATCCTAACCATCCTAAACCATCCTCAAATGCCTTTGAGGAAACTCAGGAGAGGACGCCAGCCCTCCCTCGGGGATGGCTGGGGCTCTGCTGGTGATCCGTGTCACGGCTGGGCTGCAAGCTGTTTCCAGTGCTTTTGTCTGGCACTGGGAGCCAGACTGGCAGAGCAGTTCTGGGCAGGCTGCTGCATGGCGTCCTGCTTTTCCTGCGGCTGGCCAAGTCCCCTGGAGCTGCCCAGCAGGACTGAAAGGTTTTCTTGCTGAGCTTACCTGAGCACAGTGGCCTGGGTTGACTTTACAGGGAAATGTTTTCTCTCTGAGAACACAAAAATGCTTCTGGTCTTAGCTCCCTGGACAGAAAATCACTAGTGGGGACTTAAGCCATGGCCCCTCGCCAGCCTGAGGAAACCCAGAGCCCCTTTCAGGTATCTGGGGGCCTGCACATCTGGGGTCCTGGGTCTGCTCCCACGCTTGGGCCAGGGTCCTGAGCTCTCATGCTGGGGAGGAGGAGTGGGAGAGCCCAGCTGCTTACCAGGCTCTGGCAGACAGCCGGACTGATGGTGCTGGCTTCCCCAGCACAGCTTTTCCGGCCTGTTGTCTGATTTCCCTGCATGGTGTCTGGGCTTTGGATGCTCACAGCTGAGCTGCTAGGGGTGAGTACTTGGACAGATGTCCCTTCCTGTGTTCGCTGCCTGTGCCCAAGTGAGTCACAGTGCATGGGATCGGCTCTATAGGTTTATTTTTGTCTTACCTAATGCCAGCTGGATGGGGCGAGACTTCTAGTGGCAGGGCTGACATGGGTGAACAGGTGAGGCCCTACTAGGGAACTAGGGCTGTAGGTGTTTTCATCAGGAGTAATGGGACCCTGGGAGGAGAAGCTTTTTTCATTAATTCCCTCTCCTGGTTGGATAGAGATGGGCATAAGAGCATATGGAGGGATTGTGACCCACAAATGCTCACCACTCCCAGGTGCTCCAGGCTTTAGGGCCAACGTGCACTCTAGCTATCAAACCTCTGCTCTTGAAGGGCTGGGAATGCAGAGTGAGATTTGCCCTGTCCTTTCCTGGGCCATGTGGCTTATTACCTCCCACCCTGACATCACCACCCTAGAGCCCTTGGCTCTGTGATCCTTTTGCTTGCTTCCTTAAAGACCCTGACCCATGAGCTCCTTACCAGCACTGCCAGGAAAGATCATTCAACCATCTATCTCAAGAATTCAATGGATTCAAAGAGCAAATGACCATGGTTTTGAGTCATTGAGACAAGAAGTTATATCCCTCAAAGATCTGAGAAACACAGTAGAATGTCTCAGTAACAGAATGGAGCAAGCAGAAAAAAGGATTTCTGACATTGAAGACAAAGTTTTTGAACGCTCCCAAACTCTCAACGAGGAAGAGAAATGGAGAGCAAAAATGGATCATTCTCTCAGAGAGCTCTAGTATAATTTGAAGAAGACTAATATCTGC
>CAUYPK010003377.1:0-65605 GCA_963574355.1 Loris lydekkerianus
CAAATTCAGTCAAAAATAAGATTTTTTGAGTAACAAACAAATGAGATTATTAAAAAGAAAAACAAAATGGGGGATAATATCCATCTACCCCATGATTAAATTTTATGCCAATAAATGATAACTTGTCCCATTCAAGTACTAACCAGGACTGACCCTGCTTAGCTTCTGAGATCAGACGAGATCAGGCATGTTCGGGGTGGTATGGCCGTAAACAATAAATGATAACTTCTAAGAAAAATATCTATGTCTATAACTTATACACAGAGATATAATGTGCGAGGACGGTCTGGAGATGCTTCTCATCACCATCATCCATGAGCCACAGAGTGTGAAGTGAGATGCAGAGATCTGAAATTTGTTAGGAGGCTCCCTGAGAGGAAGTAGAGTGAGTAACACTCTACATGAGCAAGTCAGAGCAAAGAGTGTCATGTGTGTCCTTATGACAGTGGAGTCACTCCTCTGCTGGCTGAGTGCTACTTGCTGCTCTGCTCCTTGGGGCTGTGATGAGCCAGAAGAAATTCTGAGGTGTGGAAGGGGCTGGAAATATGGCTTTGCTCCATCTGACCTTTAGGGATCCCACTGCAAGTGGGTGATTTGCAGTGTTACTTCTCCTTGCTCCTGGCAGAGCTGAGGACAAGCCACAAACCCTGAGAGGGGTCAGGTAGACAGGCCAGGTTGGCACAGAGCCCACTGCTTGGTCAAGTGGCCATTTTTCCTGGTTCAGAAGAGGTTAAGGGAAGAGAGGAGGTTGCTGGGAAGTAGCAGGAAGGTCAAGAAAGTGCAGGTGACCATAGAGGTCGGAGGCTGGAGACCCAGCAACTCAGCTCTGCTATTCCCCCTGAGCCCCAGGGTCCAGGGAAGGTCCTTGTCACCAAGGGGTTTCGGCTGTTGTGACGATCTCTGGACTCCATACACCCCTATACACCATGAGGATTCTAAACAATAAAGATCAGGTACACAGGGCACCCAGAATCTGAGTCTCATATTGGATTACCTTTATTAAAAATATCAGCCCTTTAGGTTTTGATTTTAAAAAAAGTTTCCTAACCTTAGTTTACTTATTATTTGAGAATCCTCTCATCCTTTGAGTTTGTGCAATTTTCTTTTCTTTATTGATTTATTGCTAAATCACAGCTCTGTACATTAGTGCAATCAAGGGGCACAATGTGCTGGTTTCATATACAATGTGAAATACTCTCATCAAACTGTTCAACGTAGCCTTCATGGCATTTTCTTAGTTATTGTATGTAGACATTTGTATTCTGCATTTATTTTTTTGCAGTTTTTGGCTGGGGCTGGGTTTGAACCTGCCACCTCCAGTATATGGGGCTGGCACCCTACTCCTTTGAGCCACAGGCGCTGCCCGTATTCTGCATTTAGTAGGTTTCACTTAAGAATTCCATTCTTATAAATGCCTCAAATGGGCAAATCCATACAGACGAGAGATTAGTGCTTGCCAGGGGTTAGGCAGGAGTGCAATAGGGAATGACTGCTTACTGGGTATGATTCTTTTTTTGGAGGGGGGTGAGGACCAATCCCGAGAAGGCTCAGTCCTTGGCCCTTCTAGGGATTGGTCCTCAAGGACCAAGGATTTGGGAGTAACCTATTCATAGGCAGCTCGAGTCCTCTGATTTCTGATCTCCCATCCTCAGAGCAGAAATGGCACAGCAGGAACCCACAGCTGGGCAGTAGGCCCAGCCAGGGAGGGATGGACAGAGATGCAGGCCAGCCAGGGATGCAACTGGCCTCCCATGCAGTTGCATGCACTTCCACCAGCTCATGCTGGGGACTGAGAAAGGAACAGGACACTCTCCCTGCTGCTGAGGGACAATGGAAATGCAGGAATAGACCTCCACTCAGAAGTCCTGGGTCAGCCCCAGCCTGGGTACCCACTTACTGGGAAATTGAGGGTGATTCCGGACCAATCCTGGAGGCCTGGGCAGTGGCTGGGCAAAGGCCTGACAATCCTCTCTGTGGCTCCCACAGCCACTTGCTTTTGGTGAGAACTGGAGCCAGGGCTCCCTACTGAGCCTCTGTCCAAATAAGGGCTCTGTGCTGTACCCCCTTGGAACAAACATTTTGGCCCCCAAGCCTCTGTGCTCAGGAAGCTCAAGGAGAGCCTACAAAAGTTCCAGTTGCTCAGGAACCCTGGCCCTGGCAGACCCCACCAACATCCCACAAGAGGACAGAACCAATGAATGCTAAAGCTAATGTGTGAGAGAGTGATGGGGGCAGGATGTGCACATGGCCTCGAATTTTTCTGAACAAATTAATTACAAGGGAAAGTGGCTTTGCTGTGGAAAGCCTGGAGGACATCACCAGGGATGGACAGGTGAGCATCTTGGCTCACTGGTATTCCACAAAGAGAACCTGGTGACACCCTAATATAGACACAGCAATGAAGTGCTTTTCCTGCCACAGACATGAGCTGCATCTCATGGTAAGAACCATCACACCCGAATCAGGACACTCCTCTAAATAACTGCTGCCAGTTATTTATTCTCTAAAGTACCAGTGCCATGAAAGGAAATAAGAGGAGCCCAGGCCAATGCTGGCCAGCAAGGCTGCTGCAGAAAGCAAAGTGGATGAGAGGATCACACCAGTGGTGATGTTCCAATCTTGGTTAGTACACTATGGTTATTAGTACCCTTACCCTTAGAAAATGCACACAATAAAGATTTTAGGGGTGGCTGGGTATGGTGGCTTGTGCCTATAACCCTAGTACTCTGGGAGGCTCAGGTGGATAGATTGCCCGAACTCAGGAGTTCGAGACCAGCCTAAGCAAGAGCAAGACCCCCATCTCTTAAAAAATAGCCAGACATTGGCAGCACCCATAGCTCAGTCGGCAAGGGTGCTGGCCACATACACCTAGGGTGGCAGGTTCAAACCGGGCCCAGGTCTGCTAAGCAACAATGACAACTGCAGCCAAAAAATGGCCAGGCATTATGGCAGGCACCTGTAGTCCCAGCTACGTGGGAGGCTGAGGCAAGAGAATCACTTAAGTCCAAGAGTTGGAGGTTGCTGTGAGCTATGACATTAGCTACATCTACGTAGGGCGACAGCTTGAGACTCTGTCTCAAAATAATAATAATGTATTATAAAATAAATAAATAATAGCCAGGCATTGTGGTGGACACCTGTCATCCCAGCTACCAGGGAGGTTGAAGAGAATAGTTTTGAACCCAAGAGTTTGAGGTTACTATGAGCTATAATGCCACAGCACTCTATCAAGTGTGACAAACTAAAATTGTCTCAAAAAAAAATTTTTTTTGTTTTGGGGTAAATTTAGGGGCAACTGACTCTGAAATGGTTCAGAAAAAAAGAGTAAAAATATAAAAAAGCACACGTAGCAAAATGTTAATAATCAGAAATATGGATGAAGGGTACTGGGGAGTATTATGTATTCTTATAATGTTTCTGTGAGTTTGAAATTACTCCAAAGATGTGTTCAAAAACAGGAGGGACCAAGAAAGGAAGGGTGGAACTCAGACCTGTCCTGCTGTGCAGCCTTCAACAAGTTGCCTGCCTTTTCTGAGTTTGTCTCTTGACTGCTCTCTGTAGGTGGCCCTGACCTATATGGGAAATATCCATTTCTCAGAGTGGCCTGGAAGGTCAGCTGTGGTTTTGAGCAAGCCTGGCATTGAGCTCTGTTCAGGCCAGCATGGCAGGGGCCCCCACAGATCTAAACTATCTCCATGTAGGGGCTGTGCAAGGACAGGGACAATTAAGTGCAGGAGAGAGGCCTGATAGATGCAGGTGGCATCTCTCAGTAGCTACAAGTGGCTGGGTGAACAATGCTCCCTTGGCCAACTCTAAATTCAGGCCAAGCTGGCCTTTGGGAGATGGGTGGGCAGCTCAGTGTCCAGCACAGGGTGACAGCTTCCAGGTCCTGTCCATGCCAGGAGCAGGTGCAAACAAGGAGGGACCCTAAAACTGCAGGTGACAGAGGCCATTCTCAGTAGACTCTGGGCAAGTCAAGTCCCTGTAGCCAGGAACCATGGGGAGCCCTCTGGGACTCCTGAGCCAATCTCATTGACCCTTGGTGGAGGCACAGGCCTGGGAGCTGCTGAGGGATTTCTCTGGCTCCAGCCCTCTATGTAAGCAGGACAGCGGGTGCAGAGACCCTGGAGGCTGCACAATGGCTGAGGTTAGTTCAGTCCAGGGAGGTGCACCCCACATCTGAGCCAGGAACAACCTTCCCCTCCCCCAGGCCTGCACCCCTTCTCCCAGATCCCCTATATTGGGGGTGAGGCTACGACCAGAGAGCATATGGCCCTGTGCCCCTCTGCTCACGCCAGGGAATCTTCAAGGGCCTGGGGCCTGCACACCCATCACCTCAGGACATACCCAAAGGAGAAGGCCCAGGTCCCTCTTGGTGGTGGCTATACCCCACCATACCCTGGAGCTCGCTCCCCCAGACCTGTTGCCCATAAGTGATAGAAAGCTGAGCCTTCACTCTGACACTGGGAGGTTTTATTGTCACAGCAGGAAAAGTTGGGGTCAGGGCCCATCCCTGCCAACACCCTTTGCTGGGCGCTAAGAGTTGCTGTAGCTTCCAGCAAAAGAGCACTGGCAGCGGGCAGGCAGAAGCAGACAGTTCAGGATGCTTCGACAGATGGGGCTGTGCCTCCCAACCCCAGCACAGATGTTTCCACCCCTTCTAGCACTTTCAGGCTTCCCTCCCACTTGGGAACACCCACACCAGGTCATGCCAAGTCTGGCAGGTAGACATGGCCCAAGTACCAAGACCACTTCCTTAGGGGCCACTCACAGCCTTGGGATACAGAAATGTCTGCCCAGGAGGGGGCTTCCTCCTTCCAAGAGAAGCCAGTGAGGGTAGACGGGAGATTTTGCCAAATGGCCTGTTCACACAGGGGTACCATGCAGGAAGTGGGCAGCCAGGTGGGCAGGGGGTTTCCAACAAGGCAGCACTGGCCACCACGTGGCCTGGCATCAGGCAAAGTGATGCCCAACAACCTGTTGGAGCATCAGCAAATGGAGGTGTGAGGGCCTTTGCTTGCTAGAGCTATAAATAGGCATCAGCAGCTGCCTCAATCCTGGAGGGGGCACCATCTGCTGAGGCAGCTGGAAGGCACTAGGGACTCAGAAGTGCTTGCTTGGGGGCCACCCCCACCTGATGGTGGGGAGCCACGAGAAAGCAGCCAGGGAGACCTGCCAGCATAACTCACCACTATAGGAACCACCGTGGACAGTCCCTCTCACAGTCTGGCATAAAGGACGGGGTGGGGTGCAGTTCCTAGGCATCAGGCTAAGGGATGTGGTGACCACAGCAAGTCAGGAGGTGGGTCTCTAGGTATGTGGTACTAGTGACAGAGCAAAGCCAGGTAGCCCGGCTGGCCACCCCCTGTGTCTCGTTACCCCCATGAGTTGGGAGGAGGTGTTGCGGGCAGGGCCTATGCAGGCCCCAGAGAACTAGGGGCAGGGGCAAGAGCAGGGCCTGCCCACATTCAGGAGCACGCAGTGGTATCCAGTTGGATACAGGCCACAGCATCACCCATGTAGGCAGTCAGTGCCACTCTAGCTGATCAGAGGGCTGACCGTGGTCATGTGGCAGTACTGGGCAGGCCAGCTGCTGAGCCCCTCAGTCCAGCTTGTCCCCTCTCTGCCTCCAGGGGTAGATGAGCTCCCCAAAGAACAGCTTGCGGCACAGGGATCCCCAGGAGTGCTTGGGGTGGCAGCCACAGCTGGGGAGGCGGTAGGTGTGCACCACGCGGCTGTAGGACAAGGGGTTTATCTAGAAGGACAAGGGTTCAGCAGTTAGTGAAGTGGCCGGGAGGTGCTCCAGCCTTGTCTGCAGAGGAAGAACTGGGGTGTATCCTGGGTCTTGTGGGGTCCTTGGACTGGAAAGTCTAGGTAGGGCTCACTCTATCCCAGATAGCCCCTCACCTGTGGTCTGAGCCTGGCCCAACTCCCAGGGAGACAGGTGAGCATGCAACCTGGGAAGGAGCATTCAGGTGGCAGATCAGATGGCTCCATGCTCCCCTGAGCCAGCATCCACTGCCATTAGCTCTGGGCAGGCCAGACGTGGAGGTGGGGGGACTATACTTCCCCAGAGGGCAGACACCAACTCCACAGGCTCTGCCACATAGACATATTCCTCTGTAGGACTCACTCAGCCCTCCGCAGCCTCCTTGGGCTTGACAGGCAACATGCTATACCCCAAAGAAAACCATGATGCAGGGCCCTGGCTACCTTGGCATCTGAGAAATGCCATATTGGGGATGGGGGCTGAACATGACAACACCACCAGGCAGCCTGATACCTAGAACGTCACCCCAAAACTCTCCCTGCTCAGGGACCAAGCCGCCAGGACTGTTTCAGAAAGAGAAGCTCCAGCCCAGGCCCATCAGGAAACATCATGCATTCTGAGGCCTCTGTTAAGTCAGTTCTACTCTACCCAGAACTCCAGCACAATGAGGCCCAGGACAGGAGACCAGATGCAGGGCCAATGGGGCAGCCCCCAGACAACCAAGGGCACGTCTAACAAAAGACAGAAGGAGATCCCATCCATGGCTGGGCCAGGCCTCAGCTACACAGACCACAATGAAGCTCTCAGGCCCTGCTGGGATGGTTCCCACAGAGTGAGTCATGATGCCCAGGGGGCCTGGCAGGGGGCTTCCCATGTGGGCCCTGCCCCTCGGCTCCACTAGGCTGTCCCATCACACCTTACCCCAGGCCTGAGTGGTGCTACCCAGAACCCACCCAGCTGACCCCAACTATCCTGGAACATGGGCCACAGCATGGGGGTGTCCCAGACACAGGTAGCGATATGGGGGATACCAGGAGGCTTTACCTGCATCAGGAGTCGGAGAGGCCTGCCAGCCTGGTGCTCTAGGACACGGAACTTCACACCAGCTGCAAGAGAGCAAGGTGAGGAAGAGTGGTAGCTCCCATCTAGGCCTTTCTGGTCCTGCTCCAAGTATCAGCAGGCACACGGCACTCCCTGTCCCCACCTTCCTCTCTGCCTCTCAAGCTGGCTGCCTGGCCAGTATCAAAGCCTCAAGCAGAACTTCACTGAAAAACAGAAGCCAGTGCTCAGCAAGCATGGAAGAGCCAGCCAGGTGGCAGGTGGGCACAGGCCAGGGGTGTTTTCTGAATGGGATATGAATTCTCCAGCAAAGTGAACAAGGTGCTTCCTGGGTGGTGGCTGCCTTGCTGGCTTTTTTTTTTTTTTTAAATTAAATCATAGCTGTGTACATTGATGTGATCATGGGGCATCATATATAGCTTCATAGACCGTTTGACACATTTTCATCACACTGGTTAACATAGCCTTCCTGGTGCCTTGCTGGCTTCTTAATGTCTTCCAACTTCTGCATGCTTGGCCGACTTGGGAACCCACCATACCCTGGCCTGCATTTAGGCTCCCAAGCCCAGGCAATCCCTAGGTAGAAGGGATATTTTTGTTTTATTTTTTTTGTTTGTTTTTGAGACAGAGCCTGAAGCCGTCGCCCTGGGTAGAGTGCTATGGCATCACAGCTCACAGCAACCTCCAATGCCTGGCCTCTAGCGATTCTCTTGCCTCAGCCTCCCACGTAGCTGGGATTACAGGCACTTGCCACAATGCCCGGCTATTTTTTGGTTGTAGTTGTCATAGTTGTTTGGCAGGCCCGGGCTGGATTTGAACCCGCCAGCTCTGATGTATGTGGCTGATGCCTTAGCTGCTTGAGCTACAGGCGCCAAGAGCCAGGTAGAAGGTTCTTGAAAAGAGGAGCAAGAGCAGGCTCAGCACCTATAGCTCAGTGGCTAGGGCGCCAGCCACATACACCAGAGCTGGTGGGTTTGAATCCAGCCTGGGCTTGCCAAACAACAATGACAACTACAACCAAAAAATAGCCAGTTGTGTGGCATGCGCCTGTAGTCCCAGCTACTTGGGAGACTGAGGCAAGAGAATGGCTTAAGCCCAAGAGTTTGAGATTGCTATAAGCTGTGACACCACAGCACTCTACTGAGGGTGACATAGCAGGACTCTGTCTCAGAAAAAAAAAAAAGAGAAACAAGAGCTAATGATCAATTCATGAAGACAGGGAGGAGTACGGAAAACAAAATTGAAGAAGAGGGTGGTGCCTGTGGCTCAAGGAGTGTGGCGCCAGCCCCATATACCAGAGGTGGCGGGTTCAAACCCAGTCCTGGCCAAAAAAGCTGAAGAAAAAAAAATAATCGATGAAGAGGCCCCAAGGCAAATTCAAAGATAAAGCAAGGAAGCAGCATCTGTGGTCTTTCCAAGAAATTACAACTGAGTGATGCACTGTGGCTGCAGGGCAGGGAATGCTTTCTCTCAGCTGCCTGGTTCTCTCATTCTGAAGAGCTAGTGGTAGTGGGAGCTGAGGAAGTACGGGCAGCGCTGCAGACACGCCCCTGGCCTAAGGGCTGGCAGGGAAAATGGCTTGGAAAGATGTTCATAAAGAGGGTATGTGAATGTCCAGTAGGTAGACATGGGCCAAAGAGGTTGTGGATTCTGGAGCAGAAGGACACCTGGCCACTAAGGAGGCATGCCTGGGCTCAAAGCTGGACAGAACATGCAATGTCCACACCCTCCAGCTCTAAGCTGGCAGGGAGCAGCCACCATGAGTTCAGCCAAGCTGCCCAGCTGTATCCTGGACACAGGACCACCTGGGCATGCTGGTCACCTATGGGCATAGGTGAGGATGGTGGTTGTGCCAGGAAATCCCCAAGTAAGTCTCTTGTTATGTCCAAAGCTCTTGAGCCAGATGGGCTGACCCACAATCCTGTAACCTGGGAAAATGGCCTCCCAAGGTTGGGGTCAGCATGTAGGCACTGCAGGGGGTGGAGCAGAGCTAGCTAGGGCAAGGTTTGTCCTGACAGTGGAAGACACTCCTGTTATACTGGTCTGGCCAGCCTAGTGGCCCCTCCAAGCCAACACAGTCCCACATAAGCAGAAGGATGAATCTTCTCTGAGCCATGTATGGGTAAACACCACACACCCAGTGTCCATGCTTACAGAAGGCAAGGGCAGGAATAGCCACCTCTGTAGTCTGAGATCTTTTTGTCTCTGAACCTATGTGGCAGGTAGGCGGGTGCTCTCCCTCCACCTCACTGGAGGCAACAGGACCAGGAAGCAGGTTCTGTATTCCCTGCTGGCTGTCTCTATGCATACCACAAGCACATGCCCAGTGCAGGTAGTGCTTCTGTAGGATCCATGGGTACATGTTCCTGCCCCAGGCTGGCCGCCCAGAACATGACACTTACCAGATAGCCTGTAGGGCCGGCAGAGCCGGAGTCCAAGTGAGTATAGTGGTAGGGAGTTGATGAGGTCCACCAGCAGATGGATCAGGCCCTGCACAGCGACCACCAGGAGCCGTAGCTGCAGCAGAGGCAGTGCTAAGGACCAGGCTATGCCGAAATGCTCATGAGCAGAGCAGTCATGGACCAAGGGTGACAGGGGCTCTAGGGCCCTGGAAGAACGTACAGAGCCTGGGCCCTCAAACCAAAGACCCAAGAATCCAGGAGGTCTGGGGAAGACTGAATCTTATACTAGGACAGAGCTGGGTGCAGCTGACAGTCCCCCCGACAAAGTGACGGAGAAGTAGAAGGCCTGGGTCTCTGGGTGCCATTCCCCTCCTGCTACCTGCCCCTGTGCCTGGCACCAAGGAGGCCTCTGTGACCCACCCACTATGGGTTCTACCCCCATGCACCCAGCCTCCTGTTCCAGAACGAGTGGTCTGCCTCCCAGGGTAGGACCCTGCCCACTCCAGAGCCCAGCACACTGCCCAGAGGGTCCAGGTCACAGCCAACATGCCCCATGCAGACATGCTCAGCTCACCAGGGTGAACACCAGGTAGTACAGGGCTGTGGTGGGCAGGAGGAAGACGAGGATGGTGAAGAGCAGAGTCCCAATAAACAGCTGCGGGGAGAGGAGCCAACACACCTGGCATCAGTAGGACTCCTACGGTAGCAATGCAGCCCTGCCTGTCATGCCCCACCCTGTCCTGCCCTGTCCCATCCCATAATTGCAATCAGGGCTTTCTGACAGCATTTACCAGGAGGGCCATGTCCACCCTGCCCTATGAACTTGGTGACTACGGGTAAGATGGATGGGGGGTCAGACCAGTACGGTATAAGCCCTGTACATTGTCACAGATATAACACCCTGGATGGTAGTGCCCAGGGGATGTGTCAAACCAATGAGCAAACCAATAGAATCACCAAAGCCAGTTTCTGTGCTCGGTCACTCCCAGGACCTGTGTCCCCTGCATCCAGGTCACCTCCAGTCTCTGCTGGGTCACTCCTAGTGCCTATACCTGAGTTACCTCCAGTCTCTGTGCCTGGGTCACCCCCAGGGCTCTGTGTCTGGAGCCCAGGGGCCCTTCTTCCCTCCAGGGTAGGTCTATAGCATCTGAGCCCCTTGGTGTGCCCTCCCAGACTCTAGATCTGTACCCAGGGCCTGCAGAGGGCAGAGTGAACTGCAGGACAAGAGCTGCAGAGGTCAAGCAGCTGCAACGGCCAGGTCCACAGAGCTGCCAGCAGGACTGGGGCTGGGGGCAGGCAGCTGTGCAGGTACGCTGGCTAGCCAGAGCTAGGCACACCTCCAACCACAAGCCCTGCCTGGTACCTGGTCCAGGTCATACGAGCAAGAATCCACCCGCTGGCGCAGAACATTCCACTTCTTCCCCCGAAACAGACGCCAGAGTGAGGATAGTCCACAGATCTTCAGGCAGTACAGCCTGCAGGATGCCAGCACTGTCAGGGCCAGAAAAGGCCTCCTCCCACACTGACATCTCACCCGCTCAACCCTAGAGCCTACTGTCACCCAGGGCTGGGAGGGCTGCACTAGGCCAGTGCCCACAAGTGAGGAAGCATGTGCTCACCTGGCGCCATAGACATAGAAGCAGTAGATGTGGAAGGTGAGGAGGGCAATGATGTCTGAGAGGATGGACAAGGCGACCGTCAGGCCCAAGCAGGCTGAGAGACCCACATGCCACAGGATGCGCTCGATGAAAGGGGACATGAGGTGGATGTAACCTGGTAGAGTGGAGGTCAGTCCTGAGGGGCGCCCATCATGGTCCTGGGACCTTCCACTCCTCACTGAGGATAGAAACTGTGAGTACACAGGCCCCAGCCCTCATCCCAGGTAGCTGGTCAACACAGCAGGCTGCACAGGACACCAGGAGGGCAGGAGAGGGGGCCTTGGACAGGCCTGACTAGGCCCACTGCCCTCTTTGGCCAGTGTCAGTCCTGCCTCACCCTGCCCATTGGGCACTCACTGATCCATAGGTGGATGTGGTACAGGAAAAAGCGGCCCAGCACCTGGTCCAGTGCCCGGTTCATCTTGAGCCCAGCAGGTGCGCCCATCAGCCACTGCAGCAGGTGCTGGAGCTCCTCAGCCACGTGCTGCAAGGACACAGGAGTGCATGTTCAGAGGGGTGGGGCCAAGATCAGTGCTTGCATCTCCCTGAGATTGTCTGTAATTGGGGCTTCCACACTGGCTAGTCTGTCTAGGCAGGGCAAGGGCAGACTGGGCTTCCTTCCTCCAACTGTCTGGATGGCTGCATCCCAACGTGGACAGGCAGTATTTCCCAGACATGTCTGGCCGTGGATCTCTCTTCACAGATAGCTTCTGGGATTTAGGTCTGAGGGGACTATAATCTGATGCCTCTCCCAGAAGGCTCAAGTGGCACACCTGGCAGACTGACACTTTGCCCCTGGCCTGCTATGCCTGATGGGTGTCAACCTCCACACAACAGTGTCATCCTCCCTCCTATCTCACCACCCCAGAGCCACAAGGAGCCCTTAGCCCAAAATTCCTGGACATAATTGAAGCTAGACAGACTGGCCCACCTCAAGTGCTGCAGGGGAGCCTGTACCACGCTAGCACCTCTGTCACAGGCCCTTTTTGCTACCTGCCATTAGAGGGAAGGACAGTGCCAACTAAGGACATTCAAGAGAAAGGAGAGAGGCTGGATCCTGGCTACCCCAGAATGAAAGCCAGTGTCCAGCTATTACCTAGTGGGGAGGCCCTGAGGGTCCCTTGGCCTGTTGCCAGTGCAAGGCTACAGAAGCAACACCTCTGGCCCACCTGCCCATCACAGAGGCCTCTCCTACCTCAATTGCACCAACACCAGCAAGGAGAATAGAACATTCTTTATAAATAGAGCTTATTTAATATTTAAAGGAAAAGAGCTTGGCAGCAGGAAGAAACTTTCATTTCTAAATTAAATATTTAGAGCAATTTTGCAAAAGGGAGTTCTAGGATGAAGCCAGTCAAGGAGAGTGTGGGTTTCATAAGTGAAACAGCTGAGCCCCTGCCTTCCCTCCTGGGTGGGGACTCCCCATGTTCTATAGCCTGGACACTGATGACAGGTTAGAGCCACCCAACCAGACCTCAAGATCCCCCTAGAGGCCCAAGCGTAGGCTGAAGGGCTGCCCTAAACAGGAATGTAAGCTCCTAATGGAACAGACGGCAACTGCAGAAGGGAGACAGAGCAAATGAAGGCAGGAAGGCAGTGTGGAATTGTGGCAAGGTGGATGCTGGACGCAAGAAGACAGAAGAGTAGGGCAGGGTTGTACCCAGGCTCAGAAGATGGCACAGATGTATAGGAGAAGGCTAGGAGCACCGGAGACACAGTGCCTCTGGCTGTCAGTAGGACAATCACAGAATCAACGCTGGAAGTACATGACCCACCCTCTGGTGGGAGTTGTGAGCTCACCTGCACATGGACAGCCCTGTACATAGGGGAGGTTCCTGTGACACTGACTCTGCAAACGGCCTTAAAGTCAGGAGAGGACCGATCATGGGTGGGGGAGGCAACAGGAACATCACGGCATTGGCTCCCAGGGAAAAAGACACCTAATAAGACCTGCTCCACACAGTCCCGAGGTCCCCAGGGAACCTACTCTGGCTCAGGCATGAGGACTCCTGTCCCTAAAGGCCCATGTCTCCACAGCATGGAAAGCCAAGGGCAGGCTTTGGACACTCCAGAGAAACTGAGCTCCACCCCAACACTCACATCAGCCACAGGGACCAGGGCATCAGCCAGCTGCCCAATTCGGTTCTTTCCATGGAGCCAGGATAGCAGTGCAAGGCCGAGGGCCACGTCCAGGAGCACAGAGACGAGCATGTTGGCCTTCCTGGAAGGGAGGGCCAGCCAGAGCAGGTGTGAGGCAGCCAGCAGCAGCCTGGGGTCTGGCTAGAAGGATCAGCAAGATAGGCCTGGAGCAGAGTGGGGATGGGATAGGGGCTTAGCCTGTTACATATCCAACCTCATCAGTTGGGTGGGGTTCTCAGCCTTCTGCACGCTGAAGACTAGTGTGAGGTGGTCCAGCCGGTGCCGGAGCTGCTCACAGGTAGAGAGCTTGCTCCCCAGGAAGGACAGAGGCCACAGCCTGAACAGCCTGCCGAGGAGGAACAGGGAGACTGCTGCTGGGTTCAGCCCTTGCTGAGTCCTCCTGCCTGCCAAAGCCCCCTCCCCGTGTAGAAAGGAAGGGCTGGGCTAGGCAAGGCCTTGGGCCCCCCACACTGATGGAGAGCTGCATTCCTGAACTCAGCAGCACATGGAAGCATGCAGGAGGGGTGGGGGGTGGGGGACAGCTATCCTCACTGTGCCAGCACCTAACACAGAACCTGATCTCCTCACAGTGCTGACCCAAGCTTACCAGCAGACTCCCAAAACCAAAGTGGTTCCCCAAAAGTGGTAAAAGCATAACCTCCCACCCAGTCAGTGCCCTTGGTAAGCCCAGAAGGTTTAGCAAGGCTCTCCCAACTTCCCAATGAGACTAGATTTCACACAGGCAAAGGAATCACTGAGATCCTTCTGCAGACTTTTAGAGGCTAAGAGGAGATGTTCAAAAGTGAAAGTAGAAAAAAGTACCCAACTGTAGCTTTGCTATGCTTAGAGCCCTTGCTGGAAGCAGGGGGCACCTAAAGGACTCATAGAGGCCAAGAGTGGTAGCTCACGCTTGTAATCCCAGAGGCCAAGGCAAAGGACTGTTTGAGGCCAGGAATTCAAGACAAGTCTTGGGCAACATATTGAGACCCCATCTCTACTAAAAATATGAAAAGTTAGGCAGGTGGGGTGGCAGTACCTATAGTCCCAGCTACTCTGGAGGCTAAGGTAAGTGGATTGCTTGAGCCCAGGAGATGGAGGCTGCAGTGAGCTATGACGGTTAACACTGCATTCCAGCCTAAGTGACAGAGCAAGAGTGAGACTCTGTCACAAAAAAAAAAAAAAAAAAAAAGACTCATAAAAAGTGCAAAGGAACCAACTGACTATGTGCTTAGAACCATGGGAGGAAAGAAGGGGTCTTAACCTTGGAAGGCATAAAGCAGAGGTGTCCAGGGCAGCACCTGTGGCTCAGTGGGCAGGGCGCTGGCCCCATATACCAAGGGTGGAGGGTTCAAATCCAGCCCCGGCCAAATTGCAACAAAAAAATAGCTGGGCATTGTGGCGTGCACCTGTAGCCCCAGTCCTTGGTAGGCTGAGGCAAGGGAATAGCTTAAGCCCAGGATTTAGAGACTGCTGTGAGCTCTGTGATGCCATGGCACTCTACTATAGGTGATAAAGTGAAACGGTCTCTATAAATAAATAAAAAAATAAAAAGCAGAGGTGTCCAACCTTTTCTTTCTCTGCCATACACTTGAAGAATAAGAGTTGTCTTAGGCCACATATTAAAATGCACAAACAGTATGGAAAGCTGATTGGCAAAACAAACAAACAAAAAAAAAGGTCTAGGCCCAGCTCCGTGGCTTACACCTGTAATCCTAACAATCTGGGAAGCTGAGGCAGGTGAATAGCTTGAGCTAATGAGCTTGAGACCATCCTGAGCAAAAGTGAGACCCCCATCTCTACTAAAAAATAGAAAAACTGAGACAAGAGGATCACTTGAGCCCAAGAGTTGGAGGTTGCTGTGAGCTATGATGGAAATCACTCTACACAGGGTGATGGCTTGAGACTGTCTCAAAAAAAAAAAAAAGGTCTATGCACACTTTTCATTATATCCAACACTACAAATAAGCAAAATCAGCATGGCTGGATGATCCCACATTTAAAGGCTTTGTCTTTAAGGGAACACCTCTGAGCCAATTCCAAGGATGAACTATGTTCAAAAGGCTTCCCTCCTTCCACAACACACACTCAAATGACTGCACTGAGCCCCCTCTCCCACACAGCATTCTCCCCTGCATGGCCAGGCCCCCAATGGCCCCAAGGAAGACACAAAACCATGCAAGGACCACAAGGGCCTTACTCCTACAGTGACAGCTACTCTACTCCTGAGTGTCACAGTGCTCACAGCCACCAACCAGTAAACAGGCAACATCTTCCTGCAGGGCCAAGCAACATCTGGTGCCCAGAAGCAGTTCTCAACCTTTCTTGGGTCCTTTGAGAAGCCGATAAAAACTAAGAACTTTCTCCCGCTAAAACCATACCTGAACTCAGACACACACCTTCCCCTAATAAATTCCAATGCTACCATGAAGCCTCAAGCCACCCCTCTTGTCAGTGCCCCCAAAACCTGTGTTATCCACACAGAGCCACCCTCTCCCCAGACCAGTGCCCAAGTGTTCCCAGAGCCCCTGGCAAACAAGCAAGGCCTGTCCCCAAACCTGATGGGGCTAAATCCTTAGACTTGGGGGGCAACTGAGGGTGACCCACAGCCGCTCTCACAGGCACCACCACCAAGAAGAGAGGCACCCCTGCTGCCTAGCCCTCAGGCCCACTGTACACTAGCCAGGACACCTGGGTGCTGCCCAGCACTCCCCAGTGTCCTCAGAGACCATTGCAAACCCTCACCCAGGAGCACTCAAGGTGATTTTGGGGAACAAAGGAACCACCACCCTAGGCACATCGTGTTGGAAGCAGATGCCACTCACAGCCACATGTAAATATCTGTGACTCCATACTGCAGTGTCCAGAAGCCTGCAGGGTGTTAAGTCGGGGTAGTAGGGGAGCAGCCAGCCTAGGTGCCCTTAGAAGGACAAACTACTCCCAGGGCAAGGCAAACACTGGCCTTAGGGCAGGAATAACCCAAGTCTATTCATCATCTGATTTCGCTTTTGTGGGCCTGAGCCATCTGAGGTTCACCCCATATTCCTACCTGTGGAGCCCAACACAAGTCACGAAGGCTGCCAGAAGACGTAGCCTTACCCCAGAAGTGAGAGGACAGAGCCACAGTCACTACTGGGACAGCCTCTTCGATGCCAGTGTAAGAGTCAGGGCCCGGAATGTCTGAGCACCTCAGAAAAGGCCCATCTGCAGGTTCTGTGCTCCCTGCAATCTGAGGGTAGGCTCGGGGCTCTGGGGCTGTCAGTTTTCCGGGTCCTTCCCAGCCCCAAGGGTACCTACCGGCAAGTACTGGCAGCTGAGACCAGCGACAGCAGATGTGCCAGCAGCAGACAGACAGGCCCCGAGGCTCGCTGAGCCAGCTCCACAAGGATGCTGGCCTCCACACCCTCTGACTGCCAGTGGCTTAGCCGCACAGGACCTTCATCAAACCGATCACTGCGGAAAAGAAACTCACTACGTGCCACCGTGTCGAAGACAGCAGCCATGCCACCTGTGCTGGCTGTGGTGGCGTCTCCGGCCTGGCGGTCCATGAGGACTGCAGGTGGGTGCAGCTGGGACAGTAACACCTTACGCTGGTCATAGAAGATAAGCATGACCTGGTCCTCACTTGCGGTCTCAGGGACAGTAGGCACCTCCCGGTGGATGGCCTTGCAGCTCCAGAACTTGCTGCCCCTCTCCCGGCATAGCTGCAGCCAGGGTTCATGGGGGAAGACGGCACCCAGGCCCTCCAGGAAGTAGCCCAGGTTCTCCTTGGGCTCCTGCTGGCAGTGGCACCACGTGCCCAGCACGGCCACACCCACCTGGCTGGCCTGCTGCACCTGAGCCAGGAACTCCTTGACCTGGATGGGGATGAAAGGAAAGTGCACCACAGCCAGGACCACAGCGCTGCTCTGCTCTGGGACCCATCGTCCCACAAGCAGGCCGCTGTCCACTGAGGCACAGCACGTGGGGAAAAAGGCCTTCAGTACCATGCTGGGGACCCTGGAAGAGAGGGAGAGAAACATGGTTCAGAGCTGTCACTACTGTCAATGCCAGGCCCCAGTGGCCCAGGGTGCTGGCAGTGCCACATCTGCAGAAAGCAGCATACGCAGCCCTAAGGATGCACACACATGGCAACTCAGCTTTGGGACTCCCTCCTTATTCATCTCAAATGGACCATGCTCTGCCCCAGGCATACTTCACCCATCATAAGGCAGCAAATGCACACACCATGGCAGCTCAATCCTTTCTCCCATTTCCAGAGAAGCAGACCACAACAGGCTGGGGTCAGACCAGAACAGGCTAGGATCAGTGACCTGGTCAACATCACCTAACAAGAGTGTGTGTTGGCTCGCCACATACACCAGAGCTGGCGGGTTTGAATCCAGCCCAGGTCTGCCAAAACAACGACAGCTACAACCAAAAAACGGCTGGGCACTGTGGTAGGCACCTGTAGTTCCAGCTACTTGGGAGGTTGAGGCAAGAGAATCGCTTGAGCCCAGGAGTTGGAAGTTGCTGTGAGCTATGATGCCACAGCACTCTACCCAGGGCAACAGCTTGAGGCTCTGTCTCAAAAAAAAAAAAAAAAAGAAAAAGGGCAATGCCTGTGGCTCAGTGAATAGGGCACCGGCCCCATATACTGAGGGTGGTGGGTTTGAACCTGGCCCTGGCCAAACTGCAACAAAAAAAACAGCCGGGCATTATGGTGGGCACCTGTAGTCCCAGCTACTCGGGAGGCTAAGGCAAGATAATTGCCTAAGCCCAAGAGCTGGAGGTTGCTGTGAGCTGTGATGCCATGGCATTCTACTGAGGGTGACAAAGTGAGACTCTGTTTGTAAAAAAAAGAAAAGAAAGAAAAAAAAGTGTGTGTGGTTGAATATGAGGCTTTCATTTTTGTTTTTGTTTTGGGGTTTTTTTTTGCAGTTTTTTGGCTGGGGCCGGGTTTGAACCCACCACCTCCAGCATATGAGGCCAGTGTCCTACTCCTTGAGCCACAGGCACCACCTCATTTTTGTTTTTAAGGAAGCAGATTAGAGAGTTTTTTTAAGATGTAGTGCATGGAAAAACATATAACATTAACAAACTAATGCAAATTAAAGTTTTAACAGACCAGGCAAGGTGGCTCACGCCTATAATTCTAGCACTCTGGGAGGCTGAGGCAGGTAAATTTCTTGAGTTCACGAGTTCGAGACCAGCCCGAGTTAAGACTGAGACCTTGTCTCTACTAAAAACGGAAAAACTAGCCAGGGACTATGGTGGGCACCTGTAGTCCCAGTTACTTGTGAGGCTAAAGCAAGAGCATCACTCAAGAGTTTGAGGTCGCTGTGAGCTATGGCGACGGGCACTCTACCCAGGGCAATAAAGTGAGACTTTGTCTCAAAATAAATAAATATGTAAATATGTAACAAACCACGATTAAACTAGCAAGAATAAAGATGAAAATTAAAAATGAAGTGCTGAGCTCGGTACCTGTGGTTCAAGTGGCTAAGGTGCCAGCCACATACACCTGAGCTGGCAGGTTCAAATCCAGCCCAGGCCACCAAACGATGACTGCAACCAAAAAATAGCCAGGCATTGTGGTGGGCGCCTGTAGCCCCAGCTACTTGGGAGGCGGAGGCAGAACTGCTTTAGCCCAGGAGTTGGAGGTTGCTGTGAGCTATGATGCCACAGCTCTCTACCCAGGTTGACAGCCTGAGGCTCTGTCTCCTAAAAAAAAAAAAAATGAAGTGCTGTTGGACTGCCACAGAGAAACCACCTGTGTGCACATGGCTAGCAGTGGCCCCCACCTAAGGGAGACTCTCTCTCTGGCAAAATACACATTCACCTGCCATGATGCTCAGGCAACACACTTAGCTCAGATGGAACTTCTGCCTCCACTTTGGCCCTGATCCCCCCACAGTGCCCCTGGGCAGTGTCTATCCTTCCCCAATAGCCACCCTGAGCTGGGCACCCAGCAGGGGAGCACTTTCTCTCCTTCAGGATGCATTTGTCCAATCACATGGCCATGCAGAAATGGGATAGGAGAAGTTCATGGGCCTTAGAGATATGGAAGAACTCTGTCACGTTTTCTCTAGCTGAGCAACACCAGCCTTCCTGACCCCTCACTATCTCGACATGGCCTTTGATCAGGAAAAACAGTCCCCAAACAACTGTGATTCCTTAATTCTGCAGGAACCTGAGCCTTTCTCTTTTTTTTTTGGCCGGGGCTGGGTTTGAACCCACCACCTCCGCATATGCCGGTGCCCTACTCCTTTGAGCCACAGGCACTGCCCCTGAGCCTTTCTTTCTCCAAGTGAGCCACTTGGGGACTGTGGTTTTACAGGAGGCACCTGCTACTTAGCAGCACTGGGGCCTGGTGTGCCAGCAGGGCCTCCCACAAGCATGGTAGTAAGGGGTTGCTAAGCTGCTAGGACCTAATGTCCATATCCACCTTCCTCAGGCACTGCCACCCCCTTCCTCAATCTCACCTGCACAAAGGAGAGCGCAGCCACCCTAAGCAAAGACTCCCAGTTGGAGCCCACACCTGAGAGAAGGACACAGACCTGAGACTCAGCCTGGGCCAGCAGGTCCCAATGCTCACCATGTACTTAGTGACAAGGGGACAGAAAGAGACACACATAGTGGGGTGGTAAGACACAAGAAGTTTTCCCCTAGAGGCCAGTGGCTCCGGGAGGGGCCTTACCCAGACACAAATGCACAGGGCTTAAGTGGCCCCTGGTGTAGCTGTTCTCTTCTCTGCAGGCAGCCCAGACTAGAGATTCAAGCATCTAGCCTCTTGTGGCATCTTAGGAAAGGGGCCTCTTGCCACTGTGGGTTCTAGCTAAAAAGAGTCCTTCTAATTTGAGCTACAGGACCCCCAAATGCCCAATCCCCCCCAGTGATCATGACAGGTAGATATCAATAAGGGAAATCCTGAAGCCCAACATCAGCCCCCAGCCAAACCGCTGTGGCCAGCATCAGAGGCCAACAACTCTTCCTGATCTTTCTGCAGAACCAGCCCTTCATCGTGAGAAGAACAAAACAATTCTGTCTGTAAGGGGCCCAGTGTGTTCGACTGGGTGACCACTCTAGGGAACCACCTAGCACAGTCCAAGCCTTTCAGCATCAACCAGTCAGGACACACCAGTTCAGTCAGATGACACCATCACCCTTTGCTGAAAGAATACCTTTTCCAGGAACTGATGCCTACTGTCTAAAAAGAAACAACCAGTCTAACAGCAAACAGAAAGTGCTATGTTCACTTTGGGTAAATTCATTGAAGTATGCACACACAATTTACACACTTTCTTTTTTTTGAGATAGAGTCTTATTATGTTGCCCTCGGTAGAGTACTGTGACATCACAGCTCACAGCAACCTCCAACTCTTGGCCTTAAGCGATTCTCTTGCCTCTGCCTCCCAAGTAGCTGGGACTACAGGCACCCGCCACAACACCTGGCTATTTTTTTGTTGCATTTGCCACTGCTGTTTCTTTCTTTCTTTCTTTCTTTTTTTTTTTTAAGACAACAGTATTTTTATTTATTTATTTATTTATTTTTGCGGTTTTTAGTCGGGGCTGGGTTTGAACCTGCCACCTCCAGCATATAGGATCAGCGCCCTACTCCTTTGAGCCACAGGCACTGCTCCTGCCACTGCTGTTTCTAGCTGGCCGGGGCCAGGTTCAAACCTGCCACCCTAAGTATATGGGGCTGGCGCCCTACCCACTGAGCTACAGGCACCGCCCTGTGCACTTTCTTTGTATGTATAATAATTCATCTACAACATTTACCTTTAAAAAAAAAAAAAGAAGAAGAAGAAGCTCCTGTATCTAAAGAAGGAGATTGGAGGGCAGAAGTGGACATTCTCTCTCTTTTTTTTTTTTCTTAGAGACAGAGTTTCACTTTGTCGCCCTTGATAGAGTGCCATGTCATCACAGCTCACAGCAACCTACAACTCCTGGGCTTTAGGTAATTCTCTTGCCTCAGCCTCCTGAGTAGCTGGGACTACAGGCGCCTGCCGTAACACTCAGCTATTTTTTTGTTGCAGTTTGGCCAGGGCCGGGTTCCAACCCACCACCCTCATTATATGGGGCTGGTGCCCTACCCACTGAGCCACAGGTGCCGCCCAGAAGTGGATGTTCTTATCCATAGGGTAGTGAGGGAGAATTCAACAAATTACGGGGCAAATTTCCAAACACACCCCCACTCCCACTTCAGCCTCTGGGAGCAACTGAAATGTAAAGAAGTGTACTCGCTTGCCAGGCTGCGGGGGATCAAACAGCCAGAAAAAGATGAAAGGGCAGGCAATCAATAGCAGAAGAGGTGCAGGATGAGAGAAAGCAGGAGTTTGGGCAACATGAGCATTTTAAAGGCACCCCCCAAAACACACACAACTACACACAAAGGCACAAGACTAGAAAAGCTTCCTCTGTTAAGACCAAGTTCCCTTGTGAAATAGCCTGTTCCCAGATCAATCAGGTGAAGAGGTCTCAGGGACACCCTTCCCCACAGAACTTGAAGTCAAAAGTCTATCCTACAAACTAGAAGTACTTTCCTCTCCTCCCGTGCATCAACAATTGGGAGAAAAAGCCCAGTTTGAACTGTCCAGGGACAGCTCACTAGTTGAAACGTCTCTCTGTGAAGCCTCCCCACCCACTGCTGAAGAGCTCCTAAGAATTCTTTTTACCCCCACATTGTTTAAAAAACAAACAAGAACGTTCTTGCCTTCTATGAAATAGTGCTTTTTTTCCCTCTCACTTCGGAAGAATGGACATGAATTTATGATTATTTTTGGCCCCTTACTGCAGTTCGGGACAATTGTAAACTGCTGACAGCAGTCCCATGCACCCCACTTCTCTTTCTGACCCTCTGCAGGGCCACAGCAAAGGATCCACAGCAGGACCCAGGTCAGGGTGGGCCAGAGGGAACCTACTGGAAGCCTTCACCCTACAAGGCGGGAGGACCAGACTCCCTCAGAAAGGCGCCCACCAGGCCCAGCCACAAATCCTCTAGGGGTTGGGCGCCTGGGGCTCCTGGAGGGGAGGGAGGCTGGAAGCCTGAGCGGCAGGCGGTGACATCCCCATTTTACGGATGAAGACTCCGAGTGGCGAAGGACCTGCGCCGGCCAGAGAAAGGCCACTGGGACACCCTCTTCCTGTTCTCTTGTCTGCGCTGGGTCCCGCCGAGGACGGGCCCACAGCCAGAGCGGCGGCTCCCCAAGGTCACCCCGCATGGACGCCGGCCCTTCCCCCAGTGCTCACCGGCTGTTTCCAGGGGCCGCGCCCTCGGGCGGCAGGGTGGGGATGGGGATGGGGTTGGGGGCCGCGTTGGGCGGGCCCGGGGGGACGACAGCGCACGCGACCCCCAGTCCCGCCGCGGCCGCGCCGCGGGACACAAGCCCCATTTCCGCCGGCTCTGCGCGTTGCCGCGCGACGGTCCGGCTCCCAAAGGCGCCCGGGCTGCCCGCCGGCTCGGTTCCGAGAGTTCCGCGCGCGCAGCGTCTGCACGCCGGACCCCAGCTGCCAAGCCTCACTGAGCTCCTATTCCTCACCTGAGGGACCGAGCAGGCCAGACCTTTCAGAGACCCAGACCCCGCCTTGCTCCCATCTTCCCTGGGTGAAAGGATCCCTAAGCCCTGCGTGAAATTCCAGAAGGAGCTTCCTCCTCCCCAAGCTGATCCCTTTCTACACTGCCCTCTGCAGAGGAACTTGCTCCCAGGTCTCCCAAGGCCAGCTGTTCTGGGAAGGTTGAGCCCTGAGGGGCCAGCCCAGTGGCTGCAGCTGTCTGACTGTGGGGAGGGCACATGTATGCGGACCTGGTTCTTCCTGCTTCAGGGAAGGACACTGCTCCCTCATTTGGGCCCATTGAGTCCCCCACCCTGACATACTTAGGGGACCTGTCAGGTGAGCTGGACCAAACCAAGGACAGGAATAGGCCCTGTCTCCTCCCAGCTCCCTCCCATGAAGACTCCTGGCTGGGCCTCAGACTCCCTGAGTAACCCAAATATCTCTCAGATCTCATTTCCTCACTTGTAAAATGGTAGCAAAGTGTTGGATCCATGAGTTTTCTCACTTTCTTAAAGCAGCATGAGTCTGTCCTCATAGGAAGGCTCCCCTGGAATAGCCCATGAGCCTGTAGCTATTTGGTTCCCGTTGGCATAGGAGAAAATAAAGGCTCAGGCAGCCTTCATTCATGTGGCAGTGAAAGAGAGAGTAGAGACTCCAAACTCAGCCATGTGTGTCCAGGGTGCCTCCAGGCCTACCCACCGTCACCACCTCCTCTTACCTCCAGTAGGCCCAGAGAAGCTCTGGACTGTGGGTGCCTCTAAGGTTGAGGGCACTGGGACCACACCCTGCCTCAAGCTGCCCAGCCCAACCACACCCTCCCTGCCTGAATCTGATAGGAGGTTGGGCTGGAACACTTGGCGGGAGATCCTGCCTGGATACTACTGGGAGCTAACTTGTTGGGTGGAGGATCTCAAGGCTTCTGCTTCAGGCTTGAAAGCTCAGGCCTCCTGGGACTGGAACCAAGGTCTGAGTGGACATGGTAGTGATAGCACAGAGTCCAGAGGGAGGCCTGGCAGACAGCTGATTCATGGCTGCTAGTGAGATAGGGACCCTTCCCAAGAGGAAGAAGCTATGAGGTCAGGCAACGGCCAGGTACAGTGGATGCTCTGGGTAAGGAGGGTACAGCCAGCAATCCCAGAGCAGAGTACCCCACCAACCATGTACATTCCTCTGATGGTAGTCCAAGGGTCTAGGGGCTGGCCCCGCCTGAACCCACTTCAATATAGCCATCTCTGGCATCTGATGTCAGGAGTTGGCCATAGAGTGTACAAACTACACTCTAGGCCCTCTGACACCAGGCAGATGGGTGGCCCAGCCCAGAGAAACAAGGTAACCTGGCTCCCAGGGAGCCCAGCAGCTGATGGGCATTGCACACCCCTAAACCTCTGTTCACAGTGAGGCTCCGTCAGTCCCTGGGCCCACCCAGCATTGAGGCTGAGGGCAGGGGCTCCTAGGTGGAGCCAAACATGGGCTGTACTCAAGTCCAAGCACATAATCCATCAACAGGAGGGCTGTGGAGGCCCTAGAGGTGACAGAAAGATGTCTACAGCCCTGGGGGCTCCCAGGCAGTGTACTGCAGTGCATGGACAGCCCCACAGATGAGCTTGCTGAGCCCTGCAAGCCCCAGAGCTGCCCCCACCACATCATCTGGAAAAAAGATTCTGGCCCTAGGATGAGGCAAGGCAGAATGCACATGGATCATCCCTCATGGACACAGGGGCAGCTCCAGTGGTCAGGAAGAGCAGGCCGTCTGGGGGTCTTGGGGGGCAGTGCAGGATCTGCCTGAGCAGCTGGGGATGCCAGAAATGAGTAGAGTCTCAAGTGGGTCCAACATGAGGTACAGGCCCCAGGGGTCTGTACGGGAGACTCAGAAGGTCTGTATGGGAGGTCAGTATGGGAGACTCAGAAGGTCAGTATGGGAGACTCAGAAGGTCAAGGAGCCAGGGCCAGGGGCCGGGGGTGGGTAGGCAGAACCCTCTCAGCTCCTGCACGGCTGAGCCAAGTTGGGGGCTGCAAGAAAATGAGGCAGCTCGGCACCTGTAGTACAGTGGTTATGGTGCCAGCCACATACATCGAGGGTGGTGGGTTTGAACCCAGCCCAGGACAGCTAAACAACAATGACAACGGCAACAAAAAAGAGCCGGGCATTGTGGCAGGCGCCTGTAGTCCCAACTACTTGGGAGGCTGAGGCAAGAGAATCACTTAAGCCCAAGAGTTGGAGGTTGTGACACCACAGCACTGTACCAAGGGCGACATAGTGAGACTCTGTCCCCCCCCCCAAAAAAAAAAAGAAAAGAAAAAAGAAAGAAAGAAAGATAATGAGACACCACTGTGTGCCAAGAGGCAGTCAGTCCTCCTGGCTGCTTCCAGGCAGTGTTGGTGTCTTCCTATTTCACAGAGAAGAAACCTAAGGCACTGGGTGAGTAGGCTGAACTGGGTCCTAGCTGTGTTCCTCCAGGACCCCAAGCAGCCACTCAGGAGTCATGGCACCTAGAACCTGAGTCTGAGAGATGCACGATCCGAGAGGCTTGCTATGGGTTTTCCCAGAGCCCAAAGTGACCTCACGTCATCACAGCATCTCAGGGTAAGGGTTAGGGGTGACAGCAGTGTTTCTCAAACTCCTCTTGCCATGAGTCCTCTTCCTTTCTAGGGGTGGCCATCCGCTGTGCCTCCAGGCCAGGGAGACTTCCAATCCCTAAAAGATAAGGTGGGAAGGCCCACCCAGAAAGGCCTCCCTGGGCTCTGTCCCAGGGCTGGATGGCTGCAGCCTCTGTGGTGGAAACTAGAGCCTGAGAGAAGAGAAGTGGCACCTGAGGTTCCCAGGCAAGGACAAACTGGGCATAGGGGTGCCAAAGCGGGCTTTGGCCATGTTTGAACATTGGCCCAGGGAAGTTCTGTGAAATGTACATGGAGGCCCCTGGGGCTTCACAGTGCTGCTGCATTTCTGCTTGGGGCCTTCGCACAGGCTGTGTTGTCCTACACCTGTTCCAGCTGCCCCTGGTGGCTGGAAGCCACTCAGCCAGTCCTCTCTCAATAGGCACTCTCGAATGAGGCAGCCCCAGGCCACCCCTCCAAGCAGGGTCACTGTGTCTGGCCATGAGGAAGGTGACTGCTGACTGGAGTCTGGGAGCAGGCCATGCGGGAGGTCAGTCCTGCTTCCCCTACCAGGTGATCGGCAGGATGGTTCCATTTCTGCACGTGTGAACCTGCATGATGCTGCCCAGCAGAGCAGCCTTACCTGTCTGCTTGGAGAGAGAGAAGTGTAGAGCAAAAGATGTGTGGGAGTGCTAATGGAAGGCTACAGAAAGGGTGTTTCCTGCAGACCTGGGGACCCTCTGGACACCTGGCTCTGCTCAGTCCCCTACAGCCCCACCAGGAAGCTGTGGGTAGGTGCCTGGCTGGGACCTGTCTGCCCCAGTCTGACCCACAGCACTCCTCTCCTGGCCAGCCGTACCCTACTTCCAGACACCTTGAGGCAGGGTGGGTGGCCGATGCTATCACCACCAAGTACAGGGAATGGGGCAGCTGCAAGTCCTGCTCCTACTGGCCACAGTCCAGCCAGCTCAGCCCTAGCTCAGAGAGCCAGCGTAGGCAGGACCTGCACTTTCTCAGAGGGCAATCTGGGCTCCAGGGGCCACTCTTGGGTGGGCTTGGAAGATGTGGCCCACTCCCCGGGGACAGCAGTGACCACCTATGGGGGGCTCCCCAGGCCCTTGCCCATCCACCCTCCATTCTCTGCCATGGGAAGGCCAAGCTAGGCCAGGCTGGGAGGGAGGCAGCGAGCTGTGAAGGCCACTGATGCCTATCATGGCCGCAGGGGCTGGCGGGGGCCCAGCAGAGCCCACACTGGGTAAGCAGCCCTGAGCCACAGAATGCAGGGGGCATCATTTAACTACAGGGAAGGCTGACATTAGTGCTGCCTTGCTGGACTTGGGGGCTGGAGAATGCACAAAGGATCCCTGTCCACCCCCAACCCACAGAACAAATCATCCCGAGCAGCCCCATACTGCACATGCCTGCCTCCCACCTCTCTTCACTCAAGTACCCTCTGCTGGAAATCCCCACCACACCCCCATCCCCTCCAGGAGAGCCCAGTCCACAGGAGGAAGGTCAGGATCCAAAGGTCAAAGTCCAGACATCGTCTTCCTAGGACAGACACTTCTGAGGGGTATCCAAGTGGTTATGCCAAACAATAAAGAAAGGAGGCTTAGACAGGGGTAAAAGCAGTTTCTATTTTAATGTCCTCAACTATGATCAATAAATAGCTGTGACCTCTGCTGTCCCTGGGTGACCCCAAGGACAAGCCTTGGCCACAGCTTGGCAAGGGTCTATCCACATGCAGGCCAAGGCTAGATGGGTCCCCGGCCTTGGCTATGGGGCTGAGGCGGGGTAGGAGGGGGGCCCAGGAATGCAGGAGTGGGACCAACACGGGTGGACTGCAAGAGCTGGGATCAAACCTTGGCAACTGGGGGGTTTGGCAGGATGTCTTCGGGGTGCTGAGAGCTCCCAGCCCCAACACAGGGGCCCCAGCCACTGCCAGCAATGCCAGGGTCCTCAGGGGCCTGTAAGGGGAGGCCCGGAGGTGGGACACTGGAGTCTGCCTCACACTTGGTGGTGTGGCCAGAGAAGGGTTCTGGTGCTGGGGGGGCCATCATGCTAGGTGACTCAGGGGTCCCTGGGGCCAATACGGGGTGCAGTTCAGCTGACCCCCAGATCCTCTCAGACCCCTTAATAGGCATGCGTTTCACAGAGAGGTCAAGGGGTATGTCCGGCGGCTGCACGGCCCGCTCCAGGGCCTGGTGAATGGTGAGCAGCTCAAGGCGGATCCTGCCCAGCTGCTCCCTCAGAGGTCTTGGGGCCAGGCTCCCTGCAGGTGCCAATTGCCCCAGGCGTTGCTCCACCCTGGCGAAGTCGCCCAGGGCCCGTGTCAGGTCCTCACCCATGTGCCCTGGGCTTCCTGGCACTGGGCCCCGAGCCTGTGGGGGGAGGGAGCCCTGGGGGCCTGTGGTCTCAGCGTCTGTGCCTGGCTCCTTGTCCTCAGGCCAGAGCATGGCAGATGGGGCGCTGGGCAGGCTGTGGGGCAGGAGCTGGTGAGAAGGCTGTGCTGCCCCACAGTGCCCCAGGCACTCCCTGTGCCCTCTGCTCCCCATGGTCCCCCACCTGCCAAGAACCTGGGGACCCCAGAAGATAGGCCCTGGAGCCCAGCCACCCAATCAGCCCTTAGATCCCACCACCCTAGACCTGGGAGCCCAAGACACCCACCTGCTCTGGGAGCAGAACCTGGCCAGGTCAGGAGAGGTCTTTGGGAGCTCCAGCCTGCTCCCCAGAGGTAGCCTCTTCTTGGGATCATACTGGGCAGTCTGCTCTAGCTCCCCTTCCTGCCCAGGATCCCTAAGGGTGCTGCAGGGCCAGGGCCCCCCTAGTAAGCCAGAAGCGAGCATCCCAGGGGGGCCCTTGGGGCGGGGAAGGACCTTGGCAGAGGCAGCCTTCCCGGCTGGCAGCCCTAAAGCATGCTCCAACAGCAGTGGGCAGTACAGGCGGGGGGCCAAGGCTGGGCGTTCAGCAGGCTGCAGGGCTGGGAAGGCTGTGGCTGGGGGCAGCAGGGGGCTGGCTGAGGCCAAGAAAGGTACATGGGCTGCAGCAGCCAGTGAGGGCCCCAAATAGGAGAAGAGGCCTGGGCCGAGAGGGTAGTTGACTCCCAGCAAGGACAGTTGGAGGCTCTGGGCCTCAGAGAACTCTCCTGGGGTGGGTGGGGGGTAGCACGGGGCATTGCCCTTGGGGCCGGATGAAGCCACATTCCCCACAGCTGTGCTCCTTAGGTCCCCTGGCTTCCAGGACTCAGCCAGGAGCCCACCTGGGCCCAGACCCTTCTGGGTAGCCCTAGCCACAGGAGGTAGGGGCCCTGGGGACCCCTTGGCCCCAGGTTTGGGACCCCCACTATGGTGTAGGGAGAGGATGTCAGCAACTGCCAGGTCAGGTGTGGTGGCTCCTTGTGGCTGGCTGCCAGGGTCTAAGGAATCTCCTGGGAGGGCAGGGGTGGGTGCATGGGGCCTGGGTGTGGCAGGAGCACGGCGGCACGACCAGTCTGGGGAGTCCAGCAACAAAGACAGGGAGTCTTTGCAGAGGCTGTACTTCATGTGGTTGTACAGGTGCGACTTCTCCAGGCAGGTGAAGGGGCACTGGAAACACTTGTAATTGTAGGGTTTGCCCCAGGGCCGTGGGATGTAGTGTGGCTTCTTGGGCTTCCTGGACCGTGCCCTGGTCCCTGTGCACACTCTGCTTGAGCCTGGCTCTTGAGACATTGCAGCTAGGCAGGCCTGGGCACCACAGCCACCTGCAGATGTGAGGGCCACTGTCAGAATCAGCCCCGCCTCTGACTGACCCTTCCAGCCTCCCTTCAGGATTCCCCAGGCACCAGCTGCAAGAGCACAGGTGTCCCCCACATCTGTCCTGCAGCCCTCACCCTTCAATTCCTCTACATGTACTTTCAGGGTAGCCAGATGTAGCAAATAAAAACACAGGACACTTAAATCTGACTCAGATAAATAGTAAATTTTTCATTTTAGTGTGGCCTAGGTAATATTTGGAACAGACACTAAAACATTATTCATTGTTCACCTGAAATTTAAGTTTACCTAGGCATACTGGGTTGTATCTAGTGGCCCTACATGATCCCCCAACTCTGAGGCCACCCAGCCACAGGCCAATTTCTGTGATAATTCAATTTGCATCCAGCTTCCCAGCACCAGGCCGGCTCCTGACAAGCACCCGGAGAGTGATGGAGCTGGTCCTACTCCCTCCGGAACCTCCTGCCCTTGCTGAGCCCCTGCTGCTGAGACGATAAAACCAGCAGAAGGCCCTGTGTCCGTGTGCACATATGCGTGCACACCCGTGCATAGGCATGAGTCTGCTCTGGCGGGTGTCAGGTGGACACTGAGGGTCTCTGGGGGGGCAGACCAGGCTGATGGGAGTGGACCTCACAACATGGCCCCACGGTGCAGCCACCTGCTCAGCCCAGCTCCATCTGGGTGGCTTCAGGCAGGTCGGCGGCCAAGCCTGCAGTGGCCACACTCAGCCAAGACCCGCTTCTCCCCATGCCCCGCACACTCACTGGTAAGCCACTCTGCACTCCATCTGGGCCGCCACCTGGGCTGTTCACTGCCCCCAGCGTGTGCCTATATGACTGTGTGGGGTGCACACAGGCTTCGGGTGTGTGCACAAGCTCGGAAGGCTCCTAAGGTGCCCTTGCACTGTGTAGGGAAGCACAACCTCTGCACCACTAAGCCAACTCGGGGCTGGGTGTGCTAAGTGCAAGCCTGGGCACCCATACACGCATCTTACCCCTACTCAGAGTGGATATGGCTGCCTGTCCATTGAGAACACACAGCACATTGAGATGTGGGGAGACACACAGGCTCATGCAGCAAAGCCCATGTATATGCACACACTATACACTACACCTGAGGACACATGCAGACCTGGCTGGGACTCACACACAAGCTCACAGACACACTCATGGACACAGGGCTGACTCCTCATAGCTCATGGATGGCCAGTGAATGGGGCAGGGCTGGGCACAGCACCCTCTATGCTGACCACCATACTTTGCCCATGCAGGCAGTTATGTCTACTGCCCCCCAAAAGTTGGGTGGGTACCCCTGTTAGGAGACCAGGGGTGGAGAGGTGGAGTTGGGTCTCCATTGAGGGGTCTGTAGGCTGGGAGGGTGGGGCAAATAGGAACTGACTGGCTGGTTTTCAGCCCAGAGGGTGTGGGGTTTGGAAGATGGGGCTGAGCCTGAGGCTCCTGAGGGCTGCAGACCCAGCCTGGTCCTGGTGATGGATGCAGAGGCAGCCCCTTCTCTCTGTCCCCTTAGATATGGATGACAAATGGGGGTGTGGGCTCTGGCAACAGAAGTGGCAGTACTGGGCCATCGATCATCCAGCCCTGGGAGCCACACAGCTGTGCCAACTGGTGCACCACCCACCCTGCCTCTCAGTTGGGATTGGGCTTCCCTTCAGATCAGATCTGGGCTGGGGGCTTGACCAGGAGCCATCTCAGCAGCTGCTGACCCCACAGGGACCCAGAGGATTCCGGCACCCATCCAGCATGCATGTACAGAGTTGAAGGCATCTCCAGACACTAGCCAAATGCACACACACAAAGGGACGTACAACCCACACATGTCCTCACTAGTGACAGAGTATGGCATCTCTGGACAGCTTTAACTCTGCCAGCCCAGACATCAGGGCACCACTGACCTTTCCCAGTCTGGGAGAGAACAGTGGTGGGAGAGGGGGCACATGAGGTCCCACCTCAGGACAGGAGGGGACACCTAACACCTGGGGCCACAGACCGGCCACCAGCAGGTCACAGCCCCCTGTTTCCAATGACCCTCTTGGGACTTCAGGAGCACCCACTGGCTGGGTGTGGAGGTAGGAGGGACCAAGCAGAGGTGAGGCTGGCTGGGACCCCAGCGCCATTCTTCATACCTCCCCAGTTGCACCCCTGAGGGCAGCCCTCTCTGAGGATGCGCCCAGGCGGACCTTCGCATGGAGCCTGGACGCCGAGAAGTAGCAGTTCGGGGCCGGCTGCCGCCTGTCCAGTACTCGCCGCCCCCCGCGCCCCCCGCGCCCCTCGCCCCTCGCCCCTTGGCCCAAGCTCCAACTGCGCGCCCCCCGCGCCGCTCCAACTGCACCCCGCGCTCGCCGCACCGCCTCAATAGCTACCCGACGCCCCCCGCCCCGTGACCCCTGCGCGGGGCGGGAGCCAAGCCCCCGGCGCCGCCGAGTCTCCGCGAAGCCCCGCGAGGGGCGCAAACTTCCCGTGCCCGCCACGGCCCACGCCGGCTGCGACCCCGACCTAAGACAGGCTCAGGGTTGGGCGGCGACCGGGATTGCCGAAGGGGAAACTGAGGCCCGCAGCTGGGAGCAAGTCCCGCGGGGCTTGCAGTCACTCACGTGGCAGCGAATCTCCGAAGCCTCCGCCACCGGCCGCGTCCCCCGACGCCGAGTCGCACCCACCGAAGTTGGCAGCGGGAGCGGCGCGCGTGCGCCACGGCGCTGGGCTCCGCGGGGTGCTGCGACCTCCGACCCGGGTTGGCGGAGGAGGAGGTGCGGGGGCGCCGGGTGGTGGGAGCGGTCCCCAGGTTCCTCAGATCCTTTGGTACCTACGTCCCCTGCCCCCGAGTCGCCCTGGTGTGCACTCACTGACCTTGTGCGCCTGGGACCCGTTCTGCGCTCTGGGGCTCCCGTCGGCCGCGGCGGCCGGAGTGGCGGCCGGTAACACCGCCGTGCCGCCCGACCAAGCGGGACTGGCGGCGCAGGTGTGCGCAAGTGAGGGGCGCCTGGCACCGTCCCCGCCCCCGTCGCCTGCAGGCTGCCGCGGGGGTGCGCAGAGGCGGCCAGGTCTCCCGGGGTCCCTTCAGCAGTGTGATGGGGTGTCAGCGGCGGAGGGCGCCGGGAGAGAGGCCGTCAGCACTCATCTGTCAGAGCTCTGGCCCCTGACAGCCGCCTGCCCACCCAAGCCAGGGCCTTGGGGCTGAGCCCCGGGACAGGGGGGCCCTCGGGCCAGAGCCAGCTAGGGAAGGGCAGAGCTCGGAGAAGGGCGCCAGAACTGGCTCGGTCTGTGGAGTCTAGCTGTTCCTGGTGACCCCTACCCTCTGTTTCCTTTTCTCAGAGCAGGAGGCTAAGTGAATCTGAGCCCCTCTACAGCCCCTGCCCACTGATGGCCACCACCTCAGGCTGGCCGCAGTGCACTCACCCCCTTCTGGGTGCACAAACCCCAGCCTTCCCTGCCCACTCCCTTGGGAGGTGCCTAGGGCTGCACCAGACCAGGCATTTACCTGCTGCTGGAAGGACCCCTCCTGAGGGCACCTGGGGGAGCTGAAAGGCAGGACCAGGGAGGGTTTGAACCTGGGATACACCATGACCTGGTAATGTCCTCATGGTCAGCAGGGCCCTCAGCCTCACTTCCCAGGCTAAAAGATTCCAAGTTGCTCCCTGAGCTGTCAAAACTTAAAGGTCTGTAGTGCCACTTCTCAACTGGCTCGATCAGCCACTGTGTCCTAGATGTAAACACAGATGTGTGGCTTTGCTCCCACGGAAGGTACCTTAACCCAGAGATGTGTAACATGGCATTCAGGCATTACGGGGACTCCAGCGAGAGGAGTGAATGCTGCCCCAGGAGGGCTCTTTAAAGGCACAGAGAGCCCTGTGAGGACCCGGGGTTCACTGTAGGCTCAGCCATAGGCTCCTGGGGTGTCTCCAGCTCAGGTCAGGGGACAGGGGTGCCGTGGGGAAGAAGGAAGGAGAGGCTTCTGGGTGTCACCCCTTGAAGTGGTAGCCAGAGGAGAGCACTGGGTCCAGAGTCCCTGTAAGGTTGGCTCTGGTTTCCCTATTTGCCGTGAGGGTGATAGCCAGGGCTTGTGCTGGCAGGGGTCACTATGGTGCTGGCCAAGGGTTCTGAGGGTGAGTGCCCCATGTCACCTTCCCTGACACAGCCCCCACTCTCATCAGAGACAAGATCATGGGCGGGGCTGGGACTGTGGAGGGTGCTGGGGGTGGCAAAGCATGTCAGCCTTCTCTCTGCCTGCTTGGCCTGGCCCAGCTGACCAGCTGACCATGCAGGCAGCCCCGGGCCGGAGACAGCTTGGGCAGCCGTCATGCCAGCAGCCCTGTGGAGAGTGGAAGCCAGGAGGCGGCTCCTGCCCACAGACCCTCTCTGGACATGCTCAGTTGGGCTTGGGCCTCTCCTCACAAACACCAACCAGAGACGCTGGGGACCCAGGTCACACCAAGACAGTGGGAATGGGGACTCTAGGCTATAGTCCCTCAGTCCCAGGGATGCCCTGTGAACTCTAGTCCCGCACTGGTCAGCCACAAGCTGATCCCTCTGAAGGTGTGGAAGACACTATAGCTGACTACATGGGAGATGGGCTGGCTAGAGGCTATGACCATCGTCCAGGGGAAGGATGGTGAAGCCTGGGGATCCCTGGTCTTGGGATGCCCACCCAGGGGTCAGCAAGCAGGGAGCAGAGCCCAGTGAGGCTCAAGGACCAATGGGCCCTGTGCAGAGGAGGCCAGATAAGTAGGTGGGGCCAGCTCAGCCCAGCAGTGGAGTGCCCCCTTGTAGGGCCTTTCTTTGCAGAAGTGTGGGCCGGAGAAGGAAGGGCAGTGTCCAGAGGCATGACTTGGCCACATCTCTGAGCTTCTAGGAGGGTCTGTGTAAGGAGGATACTGGCCTTGTTCTGGGGCTCTCCAGTGCTCAGCTGGGCTATACCTGGGCAGCCTGTGCACAGGGTGGAGGTTAGGGATGTATATAAAGCCAGCACACTGGTTGCTCAGATTACCATCTCCACCATGAATGGCCAGATGAGACTGGGTCATAAATACAACCTCTGGCCCTGCGCTCTCTGCCTGAGGGGCTCCCTTGGTGGTCCCTCTTGCTATCCTCCTGTGATTGTGACCTGCTGCTAGATTCTAGTCTATACTCCCTGGGCCCCCCATCTGCAGAATAGGTGGTGGGATACATAGTGTCTGGCCACTTCTGGCTACAGTGGAGTTCTGGGTGGGGGTGAACCTGGTGTCCTCTCCAGCTAGTCCTGATGCAAGAGGGGTAGGGACCCATAGTCCCTCTTTCTGCCTCCAGCCAGAGACTCATTTTGGCCATTAACTTTCTCTGTCTGGTCTGCTCATGGCTGCCCACCTGTCACCTCTATTAATGCTGGGATTGTGTGTGGCAGGGTGGTGGTGGGCAGGATAAAGAGCCAAGGCCCAGGGAAAGCAGGGGCAGCAGCAGTTTGGCAGGCCAGCAAGGTCTGTAGTGGTACAGTACAGGCCCAAAGGGGGCCTGTTTCATCCCCTCATTGTTGGCACACAGCCCTTGTTGGGACTGGTATTGGGGCTAACTGGCCTGTACCTGCCTATGGGTGGAGGGACAGAGGTGTGTTTGTCTCACGAGTGGTAGCAGCTCTGGGTGCCCAGGGTGGGGCTGGTGCCGCACAGGGTGCTTGGCCTGGGATACCCAGCAGCTTCCCCAAGTGTGCACAAGAATCCCAGGCCCAAAGGGCATCTATATCCTGCAGGCAGCATTCTCTCGCCCATTCAGGATGGCCTCAGAGGCCCCAGGCTGAGAGGCTGGGCCCAGGGCTTGGCCTGGGACAAGGTCAAGCCTTGAGAGCCCCGGGTACCTGCTACATCACAACAGGGACACAGGAGGGCCATGAGGGGTTGGGGGCAGGATTGTGGCCCATAGGGATAAGGGCACAGCCAGGGCCTGGCGATTCTCCATCTGGGGTTTGTCTGAACTGGTTCACCCTCTACTGGGCAAGGGACCCTTCACAATGGCCTAGAGCCACTCCTTCCTGCCTTTTTGTGGTCCTGGCCACCCTAGAGACCACTGCCAAGAGTCCAGCATCCTTCTCCCAGCCAGTGCTGTTCCTCCCCAAATGCTCCATCGCGGACATGCCAGGTTATCGTCCCGCTGGTTGGGGTGCGTCGGGGTGTGGGGCTGACCTCTGTGACACCCCTTTAAGGTGCTGAGTATGAGTGAGCTCTCTGTTGTGGGAGGCAAGAGATATGGGCCAGGAACCTCTAGAATCAGGGAGTAGCCAGGATGGGCGGGTGGGATATGAGGCCTGAGCCCCCACCCGGTCTCCGAGCCTGGCACTGGCCAAGTGGTGCCTGGGGCCGACAGCAGCCATATGCTGGGGAGAGGAGCCGCGTGTCGCTCTGCAGCCCCCAGGGCCGGCCTTCCTGGGCCTGTCACAGATGATTTTCCCCGCCTGAGTGGCAGGCGGGCTGGCGGGTGGTGCTGTGGGGGCCTCCAAGCTGGCCCTGTGTCCGGCCTACAATTGCCCTCAATGGCAGGACTGTCCATTCTTGGGCAGACCAGGTGCTGGGCCTTGGGCTTAAAACCCCCCCCCCCCCCCCCGTATTTCACAGAATACTCTCTGCCTGTCGTGGCCTTCCCTGTCCAGTTCTAGGCTAAGGGGCCTGAGAGAAACCCTGTCCAGCCAGTGGGGGACATGCCCTCCTGCTCAGACATGGGTGGGGGGCCAGGGGTCCACACTGGGCAGCCATGTGCCCTGGGCAGGTGGGAGAGGGCCGGGAGCTGCAGGCCTGTCAGCCCAGCGCCCAGAGCTGTGCAAAGGGAGGTGGGGAGGACGCAGTTAATTTGTACACTAAGTGCTTCTGACAGGGGCGCCTCACAAGTGAGAACACGCCGCCACCTGCCCTGAAGCCACCGTGGCCAACAGCACTGACAGTGAGAGGCTGGGAGAGAGAGGGGGCCGTGGGAGCACGAGGCTGACCTGGGCTAGGCCAAAGGGAAGAGAGGGCCAGGGCCAGAAGCAGGGGCAAGGAAGAGACAGGGAGGGTGAAGGAAAGGATAGCTCCTGGCACTCAGGACTAGCTGACCATTGCCTGTGGCCAGGCTGGCACACACCCACAGAGCTGCCCTTCATGCTGGCCTGGCTCTGTCTTATCTCAGCTCCCCAGGTGGCCCATACCTCCCTGCTGGATGCCTGCCTAGGCTCTGGCCTGATACCTCTGTGGACCCCTCCTCCACCCATTCCCTACAGGCTGGGGCCCAAAGGCAGAGAGAATGGTGCTGGTTGAGGATAGCCAGAGTCACTGGGTGGGCTGGGGGAGGATGACAGGCCTCTTAGGCTGGTGCTGGCCGCACCCCACACCTCCACTCCACCCAGGCAGGAGAGCTGCGACCTTTGGCCACTGTGGAGACTCCTGTCCTGCTGTGCCAGCAGAGGGTCTCCTGATGTGGTTCATACCCTGAGCCTCCATCAGTCTGGAGGCTGCAGAAGCCAGAGAGGGGGTCCCAGGACACTCTGAGCGGGCTAGAGCCAGGTCTATACCAGGCACAAGGGTGAGTGTGCGCCTAGTCTTATCCCACAGGAGTAGTTTCCATGTGGCACAGCTGCGGTGAAGCAGGGCAAGCGTCCGCGGGCACGGAGGTGAGATGTGTTGTGGCAGTTCCCCTGCAGCCCGAGGCCCGCCTGGAGCGAACACTGCTGGTGGCTTTAATTGCTTTCACATTCGATAGGCTGCCAGTGACAGGCCTCTTAGGCCGGTGCTGGCCGTACCCCAGCCCCCCCCCCCCCCCCAGGCAGCAGAGTGGTGACCTAAACAGGACAGGACATGGGACAGAGACCCCTCTGGGAGGGGATTTGGGTGCTGAGTAGGAGGAGTTGCTGCCACCTGCTGCAGAAGGGGACATAAAACTTTTCTCCCTACATGCCCCCCTCAATCCATTTGCTCCTGACAATGCATCAGTTCAGACAGTTCAGATCACTTCTCTCTGAGAAAAGCCATTCTTACATATTGTCCTGTTTGCTGTGAGCATCCGTCCTGTGAGGCTGAGGCCCTAGGGTCTGGTACAGCCTCTGCCCCCTACCCTGGCACTAAGTCCTCCCAGACACTTCTCCATGGCCTGGCTCCAGCTGCCCATTGGAGGCTTATGGTGATCTGACCTCTGTACTATGCAGCTCCCCCTGGGCCTATTGCTGGGGCATCCTCACAGGACCTTAGCATGTGCCAGACCCCCACAAGCCACCCCTAGCAGCCCTGCTCTCCCGCAGGGCCCGCACTCCTGGGAGGACAACAGATAGGTGAGGATGCATCACTACAAAACAAAACGCTTTTATTTGGTCCATTGGAGCCTGAGTCTGGAAACCACCCATGGAGAACTGTATTGTACAGGGATGGGGACTGACAAGTGATAAAATAGTCTCTGTGTCAGAAGAGCTGGCCGTATTTACAGGGTTAAAAATATTCACAGCTCAGAGTAAAAGGAGGCCCAAAGGGAAGAGGGGAATGTTTAGGTGTAAAAACCCCACGGGCCCCAAGGATGTGAGAGTTGGGGGCCGCAGGGCAGTGAGGGCCAGCTGGGGGACCCAGGAAGTTGGCCTTCAAAGCGGCTGGGGGTGATGCTAGGCAGATGGGTGACTCAGCTCCCTGGGCTTTTGGTGGGGGGGGGGAGGTGTGATCAGCTGCACCCTGCTTGTGCCTGTGATGGGGCTGAGGGTCCCTCTCTGCCACAGGGCCAAGGCCATGGACCAGGCTGGCCAAGGACTCTGCTGAACCCTGGCCTGCCTGGCAGTGGTCTGGCCATGCTGAGGACAAGGTGCCTCCCCAGACAGTAGGCTGGGCCAGGCTCCCCACCCTGCCACCTGGGTCATGGCTTCAGTCCTAGAGGGTGCTCCAGGAATTGCATAGTGTCGCTGGAGGGGGTGGTTAGATAGGAGACACCCTCCTTCCGGAGACCAGCATCTGCCTCCGAGGACATGCCTCTTGGTGCCAGGCTCTGGGGCACCTCCAGGGGGCCAGGAACTGGGCTCTGGGACAGGCCAAGAAGGTTCTGACCTCAGGCCCCACAGATGGTGATCACTGATCTCATTAAAGTTGTAACCTCTGACACCAGATTTGGTTTTGTGAATAGCTCTTGGCCACCCCGGTTCTGGCAGGAGTACCCAAGCCCCTAGGGAGAGGCAGCTTGGCCTCAGACTCGCCTTGCTGAAGCTGCCCCAGAGGCTAGCTACAGCCTGCCTGGTTCGAGGTATTCTGCTTGGCCATCAGAAGGCCTGGTCAGGTGGACTGTGGGTGCTGGGGGCCCATGGGAACCTGCAGCCAGAGGCTCCCTGGGCAGGGTCCTGAGATTCTGGCTCAATCGTCCTCTGTCGGGGTCTCCCTCATAAAGTGCATGTGGAGGGCAGGTGTGTATCCATCTGCTCATAGCCTGGCCCCAGGCACGGTGGTTACAGTGGCCGGGGCCCATGTAGACCAGCCACTTCAGGAGTGAGTGGGGGGCTGTGGGAGCCCTTGGAGACTGTCCAGTCACTGAGAAAGGCCTGGGCCGCCTTGCGGTGTGCCAGGCGGTGGGTGATGGAGAACCCGGCGTTGCCCTCCAGCTGGGACAGGATCACTAGGACCTGCCTAAAGGAAGGGGTGGTGAGGGCTAGTTAGGCACAGGGGTCGGCGAAGACTGGTGGGGCACACGGGCTGGGGGGCGGGGCATAGGGGCAGGTAAAGGCTGGCAGGCACACAGGCTGGGGCAATGGGGCACAGGGGCATGGCACCCACCTGTGCAGGGGTGGCACACTGTCCTGAGTGCGCAGGCTGCCACGTGTGGACACCACATTGAAGCTGTCTGTGCAGTCGCACTGCACATGTAGGAAGGACCTCGGGTGCCGGTTCTCTACCACCACGATGAGCCCCGCCCAGCCGTGCGTTAGGTAGTAGCAGGTCATGCCCTCCCGGCCCTGGGCACAGGCACAGGTGCAGGCATGGGGTGGGGCTGGGGCAGGGTGCTCCCTGTCCACCCCCCGGGCCTTCCACCCACCTCATGGCGCTCGCCCCGGCTCTCCGTGAGCAGGATGATGGCGTCAGCCAGTGTGGTTGGCTGGGCCTCCACTGGCTCTACCATGACCAGCCGAGAGCTGTACACGGCCAACACGTTGCCAGGTGGCTCAGGGGCACTGCGTGGGACTCCTGCTGAGGGGCTGGAAGCTGTGGGAGGGACAGTGTGAGCCATAACCCTTTCTGCTAGCATGGGTCCTGGGCCTGGGGTGGGGGCATTACCTTGCACAGCAGGGGGACCCAGTGGGGTAGGACTCCAATGGTTGAAGGCACAGCACACCACTGCGTACTCGCCGGGCTCCAGCATGACATCACAGTTGACAAACTTCTTGACGGCGCGTTTGCTGTGGGCTAAGAGGCGGCCCAAGCTCAAGTGCCCACTGTTGCCAAAGGTAGCCCGGAACACCAGGATGCACAGGTCCAAGAGGTGGCTGTCCACTGCATCTGAGCGCCTGCAGGCCAGAGACCAGAAGCTGGGGTCATGTCATGTGATTGTGGCCACTGGCCCCCAGCCCGCAAAGCCTCTGTGATGCCCACCTGCTGCCCTCCTGGAAGAGTGCAAACTCCAGCGAGGCCCGCTCAAGCACCGTTAGCGCTGTCACTCCCACAGGCCCACTGGCCGAGCTGGGGAAGCAGCCCTGAACGCGTGCCTCCTGCCAATCTGAGTGCACCTTGCAGATGTCCACAGAGTCAAAGTACCTGGTGGCGGGGGATGGGCCTGAGCCTTGTGCAGCCCACCTGTAACTTGTGGTGCAGCTGCCGTCCTCGCATGCCTCAGCCTCCTCGGACCAATGTGGGGAAGCCTTTCAGGAGGCTCTTCCAGTGGGACATGCTGTCTTGCTACTCCTGCCAGGACACCTCCAAGGGGTACCAGGCCCAGAACACTGGGAAATGGTAACACCACTGACCCTGCAAACCTGCATTCTAGATCAGTACTTAAAACCTGTGGCCCAGATCCCCTACATGCTCTGGATCAGGAGTTGCCCCTGCCCCAGGCCAGCAGGAATATTAGGCTATGCTCCCAGAGAAGGACTCAGCCCCAAATGGGTGGGCAGGGCATCATGTGCCCCTGGCCTGTGGTGTTCAGGTACCTGATGAAGTCACTGTACTCCATCCAGAAAACGCCCTCACTGCTTCCACGTGGCATGAGCTCACCACGCAGGTGTACTGGCCAGTGTGGCCATTCATCTGACCAGCTGCCATTCCAGGAGAAGCGGCCCCATGGGTTCCGGAGCCGTAGGAGCCTGTGGACCACAGGGCTGACAGACAGGACCGCACCACCCATGGCTCCCACCCATGTCTACACACCTGCTGCCTATGGCCAGCCCGGCCCCTACCTGGTGCCCTGGATGTCGCGCACATCTAGGATGGAGTACGCATGGCGGGGGCGCAAGCCCAGGCTCTCGTAGGCAGAGTCATCCACCTTCATGTTCCCCCCACCGCAGGAGGCGCCCATAAGGAACCTGTGTGGGCAGAGCAGCTTCTGATGACACGAGACCTTACCAACCAGGGAACCCTTTCCAACCTTGGCCCTGCCCTCAGGGGAGGGAGGTGCTGCTTGGTAGGGGAGGCATGGGTCCTGAGGACCACAAGAGACACATTCAGGAAGGGGAGGCCTTGCCCCCTCACATGCCTGAGAGCAAGAAGGGTCCCTGGGTCCATGAGGCATGGATTAGCCATGCAGTGGTGCTGCCCAGCAGCAGCTGAGGGCAGGGTCTCAGCACCACAAGCCCCTCCCCAAGGCCTCCCAGGGGCTAAACTTAGCCAGATGACCAGTGTATGGCAGATCTCAGAACATGCCCCACCCTACTGGGCAGGAGGCTGCTCTACCCAGCTCTGTGCAGAAGGCAAGGGTCATCTGGCTTCTCCCCATTAGCCTAGGCCAGATTATGGTCTTTTTGGCATGGGAGGGGGGAGGTGACAGGGCTACATGGGGCCAAATCCTGGCCAGGCTCCTGGCTGTGGGCAGTCTGTACCAGGGGCACCATGGACATAGGGTGAAAGTCAGAGGGCACTCGTCCCCCGCTTCTCCCACCGCTCTGCTCGCTGCTACAGTGCCCGCCCCTCTTACCCAGCCTCCTTAGAACTCAGCATTTTGGCCCAGATGAGGTCAGTGTCAACGGGCTCCTCGCGGGGGTTAGTGGAGCTGACCTGCAGCGCCAGGCTCTCGCAGGGGGCGCCGGTGAGAGTGGCCAAGCCTTCGATGGCGCGCCCCGCCTGGAGTGCAAAGTAGGAACCGTGCAGCTTGGCCAGCGCCTTCTCGATGAGGGCCACCCAGAGCTGCTTCCGCTGTGCCTAGAGAGGGACTAGAGTCAGGAACTGCCTGCCACCATGCCCACTGCCCTGCCCACTAATCCCCACCCTCCCCACCTGCGAGAAGAGAAGGAAGCCAGCCTCATCGCAGGGCAGCATGTCGTCCACCAGCACCGTCGTCCACGTGCCATCCTTGCACAGACGCACCTGGTAGGCACCTTCCGCACATAGGCTACGTGTGACCATCACTCGCTCGACTAGGTCTGGCCGCTCAGCCAGCACTGCCAGTGCACTCAGGAACCTGTGCAGAGCCAGTGGCCTCAGCAGGAGACCTTGGACGGGCCATCCCAACTGCCCTCCCTTGGGCTAGCTGGTTCCAAGAACCCAGAGCCTCACCAGCAGTTTCCCAGCAGCCCCTGTAGGATATCCGAGGGCCGGAGTGTGTGGAAGACAGACCATGGGGCCCCCTGGTCCCTGGAGACAGAGCAGTTGATCTCATGGGGCCGAAGCCACTGCTTCACACGCTGCTGGACGCTGTCACCCACAGGGAAGCCCACTGACTCTGGCCCGGGAGGGAAGCTGTCATCCACAAAGTTCACGCTGTTCTGCAGAGACCACAGCCGGTCATTCAGCCTGGGAAGGGCAGCCTTGGGTTCAGGGTGGGTCTCCTTCTACCTGGTAGTTCCTAGGAATACTGCCATGCCCCAGGAGGAAGGCGTGGGGCGTGTGCAGCCCACAGGCCTCAGCTCAGTCCCTGACCTGTGCAGGCACAGTGACTGTAGCAAACTAGCTAAGACACTACTGGCCAGCAGCAGGTGGGAACCCAGGGTATAACAAAGCCCCTAGCTAGAGGCCACAGGTGTGATGGGCAAGGGGTGAAGGGAAACAAGCACCCTGCTACTCAGGACAGCAATACCTCCTATCTCTGGGCCCTGCCTAGGGAAGGTGCACACTTTTAGCAAACTGAAGGTGATGCCATCCCAGGGTCAGGCCTCCTGAAGATCACAGGGCAAAGAGTAAGGGGGCGTCTGAACTCTGAGCTTCAGTAGGGTCTCCACACTCCCCCAGAAGCATTGCCTGCCTATGGGTTGACATGCAGAGGGTGCCAGGGAACCTTCTGGGCATGGGGGAGAACAGGGTGTGGTGTGATGTGATGAATGTCACACTTTCCATCATTAACAGGGATGGGGTCAGGGAGCCAGGCTGGATATTCAGGGACTGGGAAGAAAGTGCTGCCCACTGTGTCCTGGCCTCACTGGCTCACCACAGGCTCCTCCCCAGGCTGTGGCCAGAACCCATAGCCTGAGGGGCAGATGTCAGGGGAAGACTGACGCTATAAGGGGGGGTGTATGTGGCGCTTACCTCACGGCAGAAGGCCACAATGTTCTCCCACAGGGCCTTGGCTTCGCCCTCATCTGTCTGCCGCCGCTTCTCCACATGCATGCTCTCCCTACGCCGCAGTGGTGCAGTCCCTCGGCGCTGGTCCACCAGGTGCTGGGGTGTGTGGCAGGCAGCACAGTGGTTGGCTCGAGGTGCATTGAGCAGCGTACAGGCAGGGCAGGCCCACTGGCCAGGGTGCTCGGGCAAGAGGCGGGTGGCCTTGTGGGCTAAGGGCACCCGTCCACAGCTGCTGCTACAGGGGCCAGGCTTGTCAGCGATGCAGTCAGGACAGAAGGCAGGTGGCTCACTGTGTTCCTGGAAGCCATGCAGCTTGGAGCAGCCACAGACTGTGCACCTGGGGACTGCTGTGGGGTTCCTGAGTGTGCACCTGGCACAGGACCAGGTGGTGAAGTCGGGGCTGGAGGGGCTGGCAGGTGTGTAGCGCACTGTGTCCCCTGCCAGGTCTATGATGTCACTGCCTAGGGTGGAGCTGCTGGCCTCGATGTGGGTGGGGCTGGCCTCTACAGCCTCCTCCTCTAGCACACTCAAGCGCTTCCCTGACAGCAGCTCTGCCAGGCGGGAGGCCCCAGCTGAGGCCCGCCCTGGGCCCTGGAGGGGCCCTCTGGAACCACTAGGGGGCAAGGGCTGAGCAGCCTCAGGCACCAGTGGCTGCAACTGGGGGGGGACCTCCCGGCGGCTGCGGGGTACTGGGTTGTTCTGCATGGTGGCTGAGAAGGGGCTGAAGGGTGGCACCCTGGGGGACTCCTGGCCGGTGGGGGCCGGGTCAGCCTCAACACTGTCTGTGGGCAGGCCCAGTTGGGGCACCGCAGGCACAGCATGGAAGCCAGCAGGTGCCACGACTTCAGGGACCACCAGGGCCTCAGGTGGGATCCTGGGCAGTGAGAGCTTCCGTGGCCCCCCGCAGACAGAGCAGGAGCTGGCCACAGGCGTGTTGTATAGAGTGCAGCGTGGGCATGTCCAGCCGCTTCCTGGTGCTGCCTCTTCTGCCTCTGCCTCCAATTCGGGGTGCCTCACGGCTGTCTCCATGGCCGCCAGCCCCGCTGTCCGCACTGGACCTGCCTCTTCCTTGCAGCTGCCCTTGGGCTCTGCCAGGACGGTGGGTGGCTTGGGCAGGGCCCCATTGATGATGGGCAGGGAGGCCCCAGGCAAAGGTTCGGGGGTGAAGCCGCACAATTCACAGGCCTCCCTGCCTAGGAGGTTCCGGAAGGTGCAGCGGGCGCAGGGCCATTTTTGCTCTTCCACGCTGAGCCGCAAGATCTGGTCGAGGTCGGGCTTATGTCGGGGAGCCTCGCAGATGGAGCACTGGCGCTGGCCTGCCGGGTTCAGGAAGGTGCAGCGGGCACAGGACCACTCCCCGACTGTGGCCATAGACCCAGGCGAGTGGGTGTGGCTATGAGGGAAGGTGCTGGTCAGGTGACCCTGTCAAGTCTCCATCAGAGGGCCCCACCCTCCTGCTGGCCTAGGGAAGGGTGCCTGCCTGTGGCTGCAGGGCTGGTGTTCTGAGAGATGCAGCCAGCTTGGGGCTGGGCTATGCACTCATCACAGCTGAGCATGTGGGCAGGTGGGGCAGCTGAGTCTGCCCAGGACCGTTCCACAGACCAGGGACCCTCACCCATCAGAGTAGACCCCTTAAGCCCGTCTGGGGCAGGTACAGGACCTTTGGGGAGGGCTGGGGCCTCCACAAGCTGGACCTGCCCTCCACAGGCAGTGCACTTGCCAAGCCACCTGTGGTACACAGCAGTGTGGGCACCTGAGGCTGGGAGGCAAATGTACCTGGCACCCTGAAGTGGGCACTGGGGCAGGGCAGGCCACCTGCAAACCTGGGTATGGCTCTCTGTGCTGGGGGCTCTGGCCCCTGGTAGGGCAAGGGGAATGTGTCCTCAGTTCCTCTGGGACTTGATAGCAGGATCTGGGGTGAAGTGGTGCTGGTGGGGTGGGGTGTGTGTGTCTCTACATCCCACTCAAAGTCTCCTCAACTGACTGCAGCTGCTCTGCCTGGCAGAAAAATCAATTGTTCTTTATAGCATGGCATGAATCTTGTGCTTCTAACACTATGTTCTAGTTAAGCCTTTTTGGTTCGGGAAGAAAGGAAGCTTGCCTTTTTCAAATAAACCCCCCAAACAAGAAATCTCCCTAAGCAACAAAACTGCTTCCCGGAGCCCAGAGCGACCTCTGCAATGCTGTCTTCCTGGTGCAAGTGGGGAAACGCAAGGAGAGCTGGGCTCAGCCCTAAGTGGATGAGGCTCTAGCTGCCTGTGGGGAGCTAATGGGGTTAGGCAGTACTGGGGCTGGGCTTGAGCACCTGGCAGGAGCCATACAGTCAGGGTTTTGGCTCCGTGCTGGCAACAGGCTGAGAAATCCACTGAAGATGACCCCTCCCTCCTACTCCTCACCTAGGAAAGGGCCCATGGCCAGCACTGGGTGTCTGTGGAAACACACTCACCTGCAGGCCCCACCCCGCACACCCACTGGGCCTGGAACGATGGCCCAGAGGGTCCCTGATGGGCAGCAGAGCTGGTGTTGACACTTCACAGTTCAGTGCCCAGAGAAGACTCAGGCCTCACAGGACTGTGCACCCAGTTAGAGAAGCTGGGGCCCTCCTGGGACACACCCTGCCCTCAGCCCCAGGCTCTGGTTGTCACAGATAGCAAGGGCTCCAGAAACACTGGGAAGCCTATGACCCAGGGTCAGAGCTGTCTTGGTGAATCAGAAGATTCTGTCTACAGTTCAGGAAGATTTAAATGAGACAGTGCCTAAAAGTCAAGTGTGGCCCTCAGGAAACAGAAGGTGAACAGGGGCTTTTTTTTTTTTTTTTTTTTTTTAGAGACAGAGTCTCATTTTGTCGCACTTAGTAGAGTAGAGTGCTGTGGCATCACAGCTCACAGCAACCTCCAGCTCTTGGGCTTAGGTGATTCTCTTGCCTCAGCCTCCTGAGTAGTTAGGACTACAGGCACCCACCACAATGCCCGGATATTTTTTGTTGCAGTTTGGCCGGGGCCGGGTTCGAACCTGCCACCCTCAGTATATGGGGCTGGCACCCTGCTCACTGAGCCACAGGGGCTTTCTATAGCTCGAAGAAAACTTGCTAAGGATCAGAGACTCCGAATGTCATGGGCCCTGTATCCCCTTGTCGAGTGTGCACTGCACAGACATTTCCAATGGGTGGGCCAACATGGAAGGGACTGAGAGGTCAGTGACCAGTCTTCATATCCCTCAGCCCATAGCTGGGTGGCTCATGCTGTAATCCTAGTACTCTGGGAGGCTGAGGCAGGTGGATCTTGAGCTCAGGAGTTTGAAACCAGACTAAACAAGAGTGAGACCCCATCTGTACTAAAAATAGAAAAAATTAGCTGGCTGGTGCCTGTGGCTCCATGGGTAGGGAGCTGGCCCCATATACTGAGGGTGATGGGTTCGAACCTTGCCCTGGCCAAACTGCAACAAAAAAATAGCCAGGCATTGTGGTGGGAACCCGTAGTACCAGCTACTTGGGAGGCTGAAGCAAGAGAATCACCTAAGCCCAGGAGTTGGAGGTTACTATGACGCCATGGCACTCTACCGAGGGTGATAAAGTGAGACTCTGTCTCTAAAAAGAAAAAATTAGCTGAACATCATGGCAGGCACCTGTAGCCCCATCTACCAGGGAGGCTGAAGCAAGAGGATCACTTGAGCAGAGGAGTTTGAAGTTGCTATGAGCTATGATGTCAGAGCACTCTACTGAGGGCAACAGTGAGAAAAAATCCTTCCAAAATCACATATACATGTGCTCAAATTTGTTCTGCATTTCAGGACAAAGAAGCAATTATATCTTTGAAGGAAACTGGCCCCAGAATCAGGTGTGGTGTCTCGCGCTTTTAATCATAGCACTCTGGGAGGCTGAGGTGGGTGGATTGCTTGAGCTCACAGGTTCAAGACCAGCCTGAACAAGAGTAAGATCTCATCTCTAAAAGTAGCTGGGCATTGTGGCCAGTGCCTATAGGCCCAGCCACTTGGGAGGCTGAGGCAATGGGATTGTTTGAGGAGGTTGCTATGAGCTGTGATGTCACGGCACTCCGAGAATTACAAAATGAGACTCTGTCTCAAAAAAAAAAAAAAAAAAAAAAAAAAAAGAAAATGGCCCCACTAGAATGGAGGCATTTGTCCTGAAAAGTCCAACACAAAAAGACCTGCTTTGCAGACCGGCATGGTGGCTCACACCTGTAATACCAACATTCTGGATGCCAAGGTGGGTGGATTGCCTGAGCTTACAGGTTGCAGCCTGAGACAGAGCAAGACCCCCATCTCTAAAAATAGCCAGGTGTTGTGGTAGGCACCTGTAGTCCTAGCTACTTGGGAGGCCGAGGCAAGAGAATCGCTTGAGCCCAAGAGTTTGAGGTTGCTATGAGCTATGACACCATGATACACTATCCATAGCAACAAAGTGAGACTGTCTCCAAAAAGAAAGAAAAAAAAAGATCTGCTTTGCCCTCAATTATCTAGGTGCCACCAATGCTCAGTTCTGATTCAAAAAGGAGGTTATCGAGTTGCTCACTGAGGTGCATGATGAAGTCCACCTTAAAGGGACTAGGACCTGAACACTTACAGAGAATGTGGAGGCCACTGTCCTGTTGCCACGGACAGAGTGAGGCTGTGGCTTTTCTGTCTTAGGAAAAGCTAAGAGCTGTGAGTGATGTTTTGCCCACTAGGCTCTCAGTCAAAGTCACCTGATGTCTGAAGCTGGGGCTCCCTAAGCAGTTGGCTGAGTCAGCCACACCAGGAAGCCCAGTGTCAATGCCCAGCTGTGGGGGTTCTCCAAGTGCAACAGGGAGACAGGCTGCAGTGGTGGTCCCTCACCTGCACCCAAGGTGGCTGTTCCTGGGCCTTCTACCAGATGTTCTTGGAGGCGGGGGTGGCATCTCCCCTGACAGGGAAGGTGCGAGGTGCTGGGCCATACTCTCCTGGGCTAGCCAGTCTAGTGCCGGTAGTCTTTCTAGGTGGGTCTGTACTCTGTTTCTGTGTCCTTAGGCCACTGATAACCCACTGAGGGCTTATTGGTTGAGGTGAGTAGCACCTGGGGTGTCAGATACAAGGGGGATTCCTGCTCAAGGGAGGAAGAAGCGGGTTGCATAGCTTTCCCTGCTGTGGTGGCCTATGAGCTGCCACTTCATCCTCACAAGGGGGTGGTCACTGAGGGTATTTTAAGAATTCAATGAGAAGGCGGCATACCCAGATGGGGCAGCCCTTCAGTACACCTAGTTCTGAATTTAAAAACCTTGAACTTCATTTGCACACATGAACTTAGTACAAAATAAAAGCAACAAAGGCTCTCCCCCACCATGTGCTGAGCATGTGGTAGTGCTCCTGCCAGGTCACTGCAAGTTTACACCACTCTCAGGGAGTATCCACGGCAGAAGTCACAGAGCACAGGCTGGGCCCAGTGACTCCATGCCTAATAATTCTCTGTAAAATATAAATAAATGGATATTTAAAGACACATATGGATAGATGGAAATGCAGAAAGATGCTCAGCATCATTAGCCACCAGGGAAACCCAGTAAGATGCCAAGTCACTCCACTAATATGGCTATGATCAAAGACAGAGAATGAGCATTGTCAAGGACATGGAGACTAAACTCTCTTCAGCACTGCTGGGTGGCATGTACAATGGGACAGCCACTATGGAAAGCAGTCTGCTAGTTTCTTTCTTTCTTTCTTTTTTTTTTTTTGAGGTTTTTGGCCGGGGCTGGGTTTGAACCCGCCACCTCCAGCATATGGGGCCAGTGCCCTACCCCTTTGAGCCACAGGCACTGCCCTTTTCTTTTTTTTTGAAACAGAGTCTCAAGCTGTTGCCTAGGTGGAGTGTTGTGGTGTTACAGCTCACAGCAACCTCAAACTCTTGGGCTTAAGAGATTCTCTTGCCTCAGTCCCAAATAGCTGGGACTATATGTGCATGCCACAACGCCCAGCTACTTTTTTTTGTTGCAGTTACCTTTTTTTAAGCTGGCCCAGGAAAGGTTGGAACCCGCCACCCTCAGTGTATATGGCATTGCCCTACCCACTGAGGTACAGGCGCCGCCCTGTTTGCCAGTTTCTTACAAGGTTAAACATTAAATTACCATAAGTCTCAGCAACTCTACTGCCAGGTGTGTACCCGAAAGAAATGAGAACACATCCATGTAGATCAGTGGTTCTCAACCTTCCTAATGCTGCGGCCCTTTAATACAATTCCTATGGGTTGAGACCCATAGGTTGAGAACCACTGATGTAAACACTTGCATGCACACAGCAGGATTATTCATAAAAGCCAAGTGGAAACAACCCAAGTATCCACGAACAAATAAAGTGTGGCCCATCTATACAGTGGGACAGCCTCTGTGAGGCTAACGCATGGTGCCATATGAATGAACTTTGAGGGTGTTATGCTGAGGGACAGGCACTCAGACCCATAAGGCCACATGCTGTATGACTCCACTTATGTGAAATTTCTAGAAAAGGCAAATCTACAGACTGGAAGCCAGTCAGTGGATGTCTGGGGCTGGGGTTTGACTATAAACAGGCAGGACCCTTCTGGGGTACTGTGATACTGTCAAGCTGGATAGAGATGGTGGTTGCATGACCGAACCACACTCTTATAAGGTGAATTTGGTAAGTTGTACCTCAGTAATGCTATTTAAAGAGACACATGTGGACACCTCACTGCACTAGGACATGGACTTGGGCCTGCCATGTGTGCAGCAGGAACACAGGGATTCCTTCCTTCCAATTCCAGCCACATGCCTTGCCCTGGGCCCTGCCCTGCTTCCTGTCCCTGGACCTCAAGCTCCACCACAGCTTTGTCTGTAAAGGTAACTCTTAGACAAAACTTCTAGGGCTCTACTGCCTGGCCCCAGGCCTATTGCAGCTGGAAGCCTTGCTAAGCCCTCCAGCATTCTAATGAGGCCCCTCCTCAACCAGACGTCTGGCTTCAGCACTGATGCCTCCCTGGGGTACCAGCTCCCAGATACCAACTGCAATCCTGTTTACTAACCCTCCCCTCCCACCTGGGGTCCAGCAGACACGTCAGAGTAAGGGATGAGGCTGTGTTACCTGTGGAAGCCAGACTAGGCACCCTGGCAGAGGGCCATCACCGCTGCATCAGCCCCTCCTTCCATTGAGACCACAGGTCAGGGGAAGGTAGAGGTGCCAGTGAGGGTTCAGACAGTTCAGACCACACTGCCTCCACACCAGGTACCCCCTACCCTGAGAGGGCTATCCAGGTGACCCAACAAGTAGCCAAGACCACAGCAACAGCAGCCCCAACTAGCCCAGGCCTATGTGGCCACAATGACTCTCCTGAAGGCAACCATGTCATGGCATGGACACAGAGGCAGGTCCAGGAGCTCATCTAGCCCTGATGGCTCGTAGGAAGCAAGTTCATGTTCTGGTACCGCCAGTGTCAAGACCTCCTTCAGCCCAAAGAAGCTCCTGGAGCAGCTCTCCCAGGAGCCCAGCTAGGAGAACCTGGTATCCCAGTAGTGGGCTGTCCTAGCATGTTCCCATGTCTACCAGAGCTGACCAGGCAAACCAAGGCCATGTAGCCTGGCTAGGGCAGGAGGGGCCAGGAGCCCAGACTTGCTCATCTAGGAGTGGAGACAACCTTGAGATCCTTAGCCCTTCCACTGCCAGGGGAAGTGAGTTGCCAGAGAATGGGGACAAACAGAAACCCCACTTTTCTATAAGCACCTCTGCCAAGGAAGGGACACCCTAAAAAAGAAGTCTTCTGTACCCAAGAGCCCTCAGGGAGGGTGTCCCCTCCCCACCTTCTTACCTTCGGGCTCGGGGACGTGGGTGCTGCCGGGTGACCAGGGTGCCTCCCCAGACAGGGCCCCCTGGGCTGCTCCTACACCAGCCAGCTGCTGCCAGGGGCCCCGGGTAGGGCGGCCCCCCAGGGAAGCTGTGGTCCGACTCGGTTTCGGCGGCCAGGGAGGAGGCGGAGCTCCCCATGGCCCCCCTGACATCAGCCGTGCGGAGAGCCGGGCCTGGTCACCTCTGGCCAGTGGTGGGCGAAGTAGAGCATGGAGGGAGGAGCGTGCCCATGCCAGAGACAAGGTGGCCAGCTGGTCACAGTGACATGACAACAGAAATAGAGAGAGAGATAAAGAGAGAGAGTAAAAGGAGAGAAATACAGCATAATCCACACATGTGGACCTCAAAGTCCCAGAAGGGTTTTTTTTAGCATACTGAGTGCTGGGCTGGATCCCTGGGACAGCCACAGTGCAGGGACCTGGCCAACCAGAGCCAGAGCACACATCTTGCAGCACCCACGGGCTTCCTCTTACTGTCAGGGATCCCAGTGGTGTAGAGTTTAGGAGCTAGAGGTTGGGGGCCAGAGGCTGGGGTCCCAGGACGGGGCTTCCCTGCTCATGAAACCCCCACGTTACTGGTCTCTGGTCTTCAAAGAGGTCTTATTCCTTGGTGAGAAAAGAGATCATACAATTTTGCTTTATTATAGAAGAAAGGATCAAGGAGACATTTAACCAAAGGGCAGGGAGGACGAGGGGCAAAGGGCACAGGGAATTGGTCAGACCTCAGAGCAGCCTCAGAAGGTATGCAGAGCCACCACAAAGCCAGAGGAAGACCCTGGGTATGGAGTGCAGAAGAAGCCAGGGAGGGGCTGAGTTGCATAGCTGCCCACACACCCTGGGCCAGCCCCAGACCACAAGAAAGACAAGGAACTTGAGAGGCTAGTGTGGTTGAGGGCAGGGGCTTGCCTTTGGGTCTCCCATGTAGAGAGGTAAAACCCCTGCTCAGTGACCTAGGAGGATGTGTCTGGCCAGGGCCTCTGGTAGGTTCTCTGTGCTCAGGGAAGGCTCCTTTACCCTTCTGGCTAAAGGAGCATCAAAGCTGAGACAGAGAGGACCCGGTAGCCCCTAGGCAGCTGCCTTCCTCCCCTGTACTGCTTTCCCCACTTCTCCCAGCTTCTAAGTCTCTGGGACACAGAGACAGTACTGGGGTGGGAATGGGGGGGATGGTAAAAGAAGTAAGAGGTGCCAAAGGACACACCCTAGGATGCAGGTAGTCCAGGGGCACAGCCTGATCGATACAGGGAGGCTCCCAGGTGGGCCCACGGTCCACATAAGCAGGGCTGTGTGTGGCCTTCTAGAGTCAGAGGGGACAGCAGCTTATGCAGCTGTGAGGCCACAGGGCACTTGTGGCTAAGCCATCCTATGCCAGCCCTTCCCTAAGAGCTGTGGGACCCAGAGCTATGGGTCAAGAGGCCAGAGAATTCTGTACTCCCTCACTTGGAGCTTCAGTCAATTAAGTCCCTCGTGCAGCAATAATGTTTGCCTGAATTGCCTCTTATCAGCACATGAGGGTCTGCTTTCCTTGGAAAAACTGGGGTCATGGGTGGGACAGAGCATCACTGGCCCTGGCTGGCTGGCGATCCCACAGTCCCCTGGCCCCTCAGGCCTCCCCACAGGCAGAAAACACATTAGTCCAGTGCAGGATCACGGACTATGGCCCAAGGGCCAAGTCTAGCACGCAAGCCCAGAATGGCCTTTACATTTCAAAATGGCTGGAAAAATGAAAGGAAAACAATACTTTGTGAGAGGTGAAAAGCTCGTGAAACTCAAATTTCAGTGTCCATAGTTTTATTGGGACATAGCCATGTTCACTGGTCTGCATGCTGAGGCTACCCTTCCTCTGGGAGGCCATGTGGCCAGCAAAGCAGAAAATGCCTCCTACCTGGCCGTTTAGGGAACCTGATGGCCAGTTGAGCCACAGAAACAGTGCCCAGCAGAAATGGGAGTCATGGATGTCATTTTAAATTTCCCAGTAGTCACATAAAAAAGGTAAAAAGAAACAGCTAAAATGAAGTTGACATAAGTATTACTGTGGTATTTAGGACCCTTTTTCTAGTTAAGGCCTTTGGACTATGCTGTATTTCTCAGTCCATATCGACATAGATGTGCCACACTGTGGGTTCAGTGGCCACATGTGCCAGCAGCTTCCTGGTGGGCAGTACTTGAGCTCAAGCCCATGGTGGGCCCAAGTCCACTTAGCTACTGACGTTTTGAAGTCTTGGTTGGCAGCTCAGCAGAGAGCATGGTCAAGGGCAGTCAGTCCCACTCACCCAGGGGCCACCCAAGACACCTGCCTTTCCCTTGGTCAGACACAGAATAACCAAAATGACACTTGCACTCCTGAGCCCACTGCATGTGCTCCCATAAGAAGCAGGCCCAGGCATCTGATGCTCTTTCCACAAACAGATCCCAAGTAGGCGAGGGACAGGTGAGGGCTCCACGCCTAGCAGAGGTGCCCACAGGGCAGAAATTGCCCACAACGAGGCCCTGAGCTGGCCAGTCCCTAGCCATGGGCCTTGCCCAAGTCACTGTGAAACCAGAGAACCGTACACCCTCAGCTCCTTCAAGACCTGCATGCTACCCATGTCCAGGGCGAACCTCAAGGAACCTGAGGTCACATGTGATGCTGGAAGCACAAGCTCCCAGGAAGACCCACAGCAAAGACAGGGTCTGGTTGCACCCTAGGCAGCCAGTGCTTATGCCTGTCATGGGGTGGAGGTATACACTGGCCTCCACCTGTGCCTGTGCTGGCTCAGATCCCTTCCTGAGCTGGATCCAGCTTCAAAAAGCTGACCATGTGGGCCCATCTGGGGCAGGAGAGAACCTGTCAAGGGGTAAGCTCCTCCTAGGAGGAAGGAGGCAGTCCTGGATGGCCAGCTCTGGCAGGCTTGCTCCAGGGTTTTCTGGGGCACTCAAGGGGATCTCCAGATGTCATCCCTGAACCACCCCACAAATGGTGCTGAAGACCCCACATAGGTGGTGAAGAGCCCCTGCCCGCTAGGCAAGGCCCACCCTCATACTGGCATTCTAGGGGGGCCAGGCTGCCTGGCACAGGTGTGCACTGACTGGAGAGCCCCACATGGGGTGACTGTGGGAAGCTAGTACCATGCTCTCCTTAAACCCACCCTGTCTTCCTGAAGGCCTTCCTGATGCAGCTGTTGGCCCAGGTCCCTCTGCATCCCTGTCCCCACTGTGGTTAGACTGAGCTCCACGTGCATGGTGAGCAGCTGCATAAAAGGCTCCCTACACTTGGCTTCTGGGAGGCTCCCAGGAGGGTGAGACTGCATTTAGGAGGAAGACTCCAAGGGGAGGAACAGTGCCCCTGCTAGAGCTCTGAAAAGGAGGCTATCACACCCAGAACCACTCGCTTAAGGACTTGGGGACAGGGCCAGTAAGCCCAGGGCAGGCCTGTGAAGAAGGCTAGATGCAGGTCAAGTCAACCTGGGGCTCCCACCAGCCTCCATGTGTGAACAACCCACAGAGGGGGGTGGGGCTATTATAGCACAGACTCCCCAGACCTGTCCCCAGGCCTGCAGAGCAAAGCCCAGCCCGGAGGACACCCTCCACTCCTGCAGGCTTGCCAGGCTTTGCCTTAGGTGCTCAGACACAGCAGTGAAGCAATACCAGAAACCCCTGCCCACAGGTGGCTCCCTTTGTCCCTGTACCTTACAACCCAGGGACAAAGACTTCAGGAAGACACAAGGCGCTCTGAGGACAAGGTGCCTGGCCCGGCCCTGGGCTATGTGCACTCTGTCCCACTGGAGGCTTTGTGTATCCTTCTCTGCTGCTGGCTTCACTGGGAAGCACTGCCCTACTTTTAAATGGGGCGGTGGCCCAGATCTGGCCTCAGGAAGCACAGGGGTAGGGCTGCCATTGCCCTGTGCAGACACAGTATTAACCAGCAGGGTGGTCGTCCCCTAGTCCTGGCAAGAGGCCTGTGTCTCTCACACCCTGTGAGGACAGCAGAGACAGACAAGAGTGATCCTCCCCAGGGCTCAGTGTGTGGCCAAGCCCCAGTGGGGACATATCAACACCCCCTAGCTCTCCTGCCCTCCCCCCGCCCCCCAGCCCTGTCTTCAGCCACTGAGGGCCCTGCAAGTGTGGTCTCCAGTACTGGTCTCCATATTGATCTGAGCAGAGACATGCCACATCTCTGGGGCAGAACAGACCCTCCGATGCTTCCCTCAGAGGGGGCTGTGTTGTGTACGTAAGCCCATGTTCCTGAGGCTCTTGGGGCTCCCCCAAGTGCCAGTGTCCCCATCTGTGGAGTTGGGAGCCCACACGGGAATACCCCTGGCACAGGCTCCTGCCCTGTGGCATTCCGCCCAGCACCCCCCATCTTCTAGCTTGTGGTTTCATGGTGCACCTGGCAAGGGTCATGTGCCCTCCCCACTACTGTGGGTGCAGATGATGCATGCTGAGCAGGGCCCCCCACTGCAGCCAATAGGCACATTCCCTATTCACAATGCCTATCCCCAGGGGCCTGCATCTTAGTGAATATTATGAAGAGTCGTCTTGAGTGATCCCAGTGAGGCCAGCCTAATGTCACCCCACCCCGGGTGGTCATGGGGGAGGCAGAGAGAGAATGGGGGTTCCTGTGTCAACCAGATGTCAGCCCAGCCAGGCTCCCATGGTCATCCCACCCCAGAATGGCACCCACCAGACCAGGACGATGAGAGCAAGCCAATGCCTGGGACTCAGCCTGGTTAGTCCCTACAGCCTGGGGACGGGTACCTCTGCCCTCATACTGGCTGACACCAAGGCCACCATTGGAGGAAAACAACTCTGAGAAAATTAAACTCTTGCCTAAGTGTGGGAAGAGGGATGGGGACAGGTGGTGAACCCTCTCTGTCATCCCCACAAGAACCAGGCCAACCTCCCCTATGCCCAAACAGCCAGGACAACATTCTTTCGAAACAGGTAGAGGCCCCTCCACAGGGAGGGAGCATCCTTAGCACCTATACCAACAGCTCCTGAGGACAAGGGAGGCCATGCACACTCTCCACCAGTCCTACCTCAGCACTACCATCCAGGATGTGGGGATGTTACCACAAGTTCCAACATCTGTCCTGAATGGATACCCCTCAACAGGACCATGGCCCAGAAGGCCGGGAGAACCAGGCTTTGTCAGAGTGACAGGGCAGCCAGTTTAAAGGGGTTCTGTGAATCAAGGTTCCTGGGGGACCCTGAACATTGTGCTAAGGAGAGGTACCTCGCCATAGTCCTCCAACTTGCTGTGCCCCCTGACAGCTCTACAATCCAAGCAAACCCATCTCTGGACCACAGTGCCTGGGCACTAACTCACCCAAGGCCCCAAGAGCTCCAAGCTCCCTCTACACCAAGCTTGGGTTGCTGCCTTGGAAGGGAAACCCCCCCACTGGCTTGCCACCCTGGCTGCCTCAAGGGTGTGCTTTGCCTAGAAGGGCTGGTCTCTGCCCCTAGAACACCAAATACAACCTCCAATCGTATCGGCACAAAGGTTCCCAGGAAATCATGCCTGACCAGCCACATGGCCTAAGGAACCATTCCCTTTGGAAGCTGTATCTGCCCCACAGTCAACTGTGGCCAGAGCCCTGGGGGCAGTGTGGGCACAGCTGGTACCTCAGTGCTTAACTTCAACTTAGACCTGTCCAGTCCATCGGGGTTCAGCCAAGATGGCAGACAGGGCTACCAAGGTCCTGCATTGACCTCCCACAGCAGGGCTGGAGACCAGAATCAGCAAGGGAGGGCAGCCCAGGCTTCTGGGACACTGCCAAGGAAAGGAAGCCACCAAGAATACAGGTCCTGGCACAACTGGCCACTCCACCTGCTTTTTCTTGGCATGTGCTTCTCAGCAGGAGCCACCAAGCCATAGGTGCTCACCCTATCTGTCCTGTACTCCCACAGCCTCCTCTACTCATTCACCCATCACCGACAGTAGCCACCACCCACTTCTACCTGCTGTAAGCCTTGTGGCATGGGACAGGTAGGGCACAGGGACGACACTAACCTCAGTGAGGTGAACCACAGAGATTCTGCTGAAAATCAGACACGCTCACCGAAGAGCTATGTATAGAAACAAGCCTGGGGGTTCCAGGGTGCAACAGGGCTTCTTGCTAACAAACCTTTGGAGCAGTATGCTCTTTCCTGAACCATCCTGCCAACACCAGGACACACTCCAAGGCGACCCTTCTCTTCTAGTTCCAGCTTGCTTAGTATTTGCTAAATACTTCACAGTCTTTGAAGGTTCCAGCCACCAGCTCTAGGATAGAAGTCAGAGAAACAGGGGCCAATGCAGCTCACAAGAGCCCGAGGGGCCTGGCTGCCAGCTGCACTGCACCACTGAGGGCTTCACTTTCTCAGCCTGATCAGCAGCTCTGCAATATCCAATAATTCTGGATTACTGGTGAACTTCCAACAGCTGGGGTGGGCTGGATTTCCTCTGCTTCCAGAGTTACCTGGCTTCCTGGGTTGAGAGAAGACACAGGCTTCTGATATATTAGCAAGGACAACAAAAATAAGAGGCTGAAAGGCTCACTGGGTAGGGGGAGGATCTGGAAGGACATGAAGACAAGGAATGGGGGTCACTGTGTGTCCTTTTGTGTTTTCATATTTATTTATTTATTTATTTATTTATTTATTTATTTATTTATTCATTTATTTATTTATAGACAGAGTTGCACTTTGTTGCCCTTGGTACAGTACCTTGGCATCAAAGCTCACAGCAACCTCAAACTCCTGGCCTCTAGTGATTCTCTTGTCTCAGTCTCCTGAGTAGCTGGGACTACAGGCGCCGGCTACACGCCTGGCTATTTTTAGAGATGAGGTCTCACTCTGGCTCAGGCTGGTCTCAAACCCGCCTTGACCTCCCAAAGTGCTGAGATTACAGGTATGAGCCACCATGCCTGACCTTTTTTTTTTTTTTTGACAGAGTCTCAAGCAGTCACCCTGGGTAGAGTGCCATGAAGTCATAGCTCACAGCAACCTCCAACTCTTGGGCTCAACCAATCCTCTTGACTCAGTCCTTCCTTTTTTTTTTTTTTAAGAGACCGAGTCTCACTTTGTCACCCTCAGTAGAGTGCCATGGTGTCCCAACTCACAGTTCACAGCAACCTACAGCTCTTGGGCTTAGGCGATTCTTTCGCCTCGGCCTCCTGAGTAGCTGGGACTATAGGCGCCCACCACAACACATGGCTATTTTTTTGTTGCAGTTTGGCCGGGGCTGGGTTTGAACCAGCCACCCTCAGTATATGGGCTCAGTGCCCTACTCACTGAGCCACAGGCACTGCCCTTGCCTCAGTTTTTCTATTTTTAGTAGAGATGGGGGTCTCACTTTTGCTCAGGCTGGTCTTGAACTCGTGAGCTCAAGCAATCCCCCACCTTGTCCTCCCAGAATGCTAGGATTACAGGTGAGGCCACCACACCAGCTATGGTCTCCTACTCTTGAGCTCAGGCAATCCACCTGCCTCAGTCTCACAGTGTGCTCGGATTATAGGCATGAGCCACCACATCTGGCCCTTTTTGGTTTTAAAGTGGCACACTACCTTAGTTATGTATCATGAAAAAGGAAATTTCTAAATGGTATTGTTAGGGAAACAGAACATTTTCAGGGTTTTAGTTTTTAGTTCAGAAGTTCAATGATGCGTAATGTTGAATACTATTTTTAACATGAAAAAAAGGACTAGACAAGCACTCTCATTTTTTGGCACATCTATATTTCTGTCTGCCAAGTAGCAGCAGGTATATAGCCCTGCCCTGGGTAGCCTGGTGGCCTTGCCAGTGGCAGAGCAGGGGTCATGGGGTGGGGTACTCATGTCTCCTGTTTGCCCTGAAAAGAGACAGACAGGAAGTTGTGTGGCCCTGGACCCCAAGGTCTCTTGGCACTTCCTCCCCCAGGAGACTGGCCTCTCCACAGCCACTTTTCAGGAAGGGCAGAGGGTTCAGAAAGCTCCAGAACACACTGCCTTTCCCACTGAAGGGAGTGGGAGGAGGGAGATGAGGCAAGAAAGAGAAGGTGCAAGAGGTTCAACCTGCCCAAGTGACTTGCCTGGTAGGGAGCAACTATAGTTCCAGCTACTTGGGAGACTAAGAGAGGAGGATCACTTGAGCCCAGGACTTTGATACTCTAGCCTGGGTGATTGAGTGAGACTCTGTGTCAAAACAACAACAAAATAAAATAAGAAAAAAAAAGAAAAAAAAAAAACACAAAGGCAACTTTTTCAGGAAAAGTAGAGGGGGCAGGGGGGGCACTGAAATTTGTACTTAGCAAACACAAAGAAATCTGGAAGTAGTAGAGAAGAGCCTCCTTGGAGTGTGTCCTGGTGTTGGCAGGACGGTTCAGGTATTCCTAATTTCCTCTCCTGTAAAGTAGGTTTCTTCCACTCAGGAGGGGCAGGAAGCTGCAAGGACTACCAGCAACTGGGCACAGCACCCACGACATTTTCAAATAGCAGCTTATCGACCTGCTTTCCTCCTGATATCCTGAAACCCCATCTAGGCACCTGCTCTAGCCTGGCTACCAGGGAGGCAGAGGCCACAGCCTTTGTAGCTTCCCTCCAACCTCAGGAAAGCTAAGAAATCAGGATGGTGTGAGACAGCAGAACCATGAGAGTGTTAGGAAAGATTGGTTGATGTATGTCACTTCACAGGATGTGAAGTGCCCTTAATGAGTCCTTGTGGGAGGAAAGGCTATAATGTTTCCCTCCTGTGTAGCAGCTTGTGCAGGCTCCTTAGAGAGCACACAAAGGAATAGCATGACACCCAGGGCCTTGTGGTTCACCTTAGGGACCCCATACTGTCCATCCTGGAGTCTCTGCACTGACCTAGAAAGCCCTTTGCCTTTCCGCAGCCCTGTTACATGCAGGCCCAGTGCTAGTGGCACTGAGGCAGCCATCCACAGAGCCCACACACAGATACCCCAGACACCTCCAGGGGCTCCACTCAGCTGCAAGATCCAGGTGACAGGTGTAGTGAGCATAAGAAGCTCATGTGAGGGTCACACACAGATCAGCAAGTCTATCCATCCCCTGGACTTGGAAACACCCCTTGCTCCCGAAGAGGCTGCTGTACCCTCTTTCTCAAGATTCCTGGGAATCCCCTCAGATGTCACAAAATAAGGGAGCACTAGGGATACTCACTGAAACCCTGCTCCGCATTGGCTGGGCCTCCCAAGAAACATAAACAGCCCTTGCTCTCCAAGTGCCCCATCCAGCCCTACCTCTCCTAGTGGATGTGAGCACTTCAGTGTCCAAGAAACCCACACCATGTGGCTCATGTCATTTCAGCCACACAGTCTAGGGCAGAGCCTTCCTGGGTCTTTGTAGTTGTGTTTTCAAAGACTTTAATTGTTTCCATTTAATTATATCGTTTGCCTTCCCAGTGAGGCCACACCTGGTACAGTAAGCAGAGGCATCATGCCAAGGGCCAGAGGGCTGGACCAGGGGCTGGTCTGCCTAGAACAGCCATGTGGATAGATGCCCTCCCTCAGGGTCTTCAACCAGCTCAGGCCCCTGAACAACATCTATAGAAGTTTTAGGACAGCATAATCTGTCTTTCCAATCATCCTGTACAAGGGGGTGGAACGAGGAGGTGGAAAGGTAGCTTCATGAGTCAGAGACCCGGATGCTCAGCCTCCCTTTGCCCCTCCCTTGCCAGCAACTGCTGTCCCTCACCTTCACTTTCCTCATCTATAAAATTGAAGTTACCAGACTGCTGCCTCAAGGCCTGCAGAAGAATAAAATGAGAAAGGTGCCTAGAGAACTTGGTGCAGGGGCCTGATGCACATGGAGTTTCAGTGGGGGCTGAGGCTCTTAGAAAGACACAGGATTAGTGGTGCCCAGTCACTTCCTGCTCTCAAAGAACACGGTCTGTGGAGGCCCAGACAGTAAGTCCCTGAGCTCGGCTCCCTTGAAGAACTGATGTTAGTAACCTGCCATCAAGCAGCTCCAGAGGGGAAAAAATCATAAGAAGGGGAAAAAAGAGGGGTGCTTTTCTAGGGAGCGGAAGGACGTCAGAGGAAATAAGTCATGCCTAACCCCAAAACCCAGACTGAGCTGGTTTCCTGCAAGACCTGCCTCCACAGCCAGGGCACAGAGTAGGAGCTCCCCACGTCTATCTGGGGCCAGGGAAACACCATCTCTCCCGCCCTTGTCCACATTTGAGAACTGGAAGGATAGAATTACCCTCGCCTTCCCCATCAGTCCCAGACTCTGAGTTCAAGGAGGCAATTATGGGGCCTTCTCCACACCTAACTGTGACTAATACTTCTGTAGCTCTCATATTTGGGCAAAGGGAGGAGATCAGGGATCCCTAAAGCAGGAGCACACACCGACTTAGCACCCAACTTAGTCCCAGTTTTCTCCATTGGCTTTTGAGTTGGAGTACCCCAAACACCCAGGCCTGCCTCACAGATTCTAGGCCTCACAGTTGCCTTCTGGTCCTGTTACTTGCAATTTGGTAACAAACTCCAGGGTACTAAGGGTACCATGAGAGCTAGCCCAGCTTGGGCTACCCTACCATATAAGAGTTCACTGGTCAGGACCAGAAGGCCCCTTTTGAGCCAGCAGGAAGAAGAGCAGCCGTCAGGGGCCACTCTCTGTAACTTCCTCAGTTTGTGCTAGTCTCAACCTGGAGAGAAACAGAGAAGAGTAAATCTGCCATGGCTGGTACAGACGGGACTTAGCCACCCCCAGGCAGTTCTCCAAGCGACTGAGGAGGGATGCCCGCACCAACCAACACATCCCCTAATGCAGCCAAGGACCAGATCCTTGCTCCAGAAGATAAGGGCACTCAAGGGCAATCAGAAACTGAGGCTGTCTCCTGCATCCGCAGCACCCCAGGCTGGCCTCGATTGACCTGCATGACCCAGGTCTCTGCCGGCTTCCCGCCTTCATCTTGGGTCCCCTTTTCGAAGCAGCGCCCGAACCCAACTGGAGCCTCCAAAGCCTCGGAAGCGCCAGCGGGGCAGAGGGCTGACTCCTGCTCCAAGGGCCCGGTCGCCCTTGCCTTCGGCCGGGAGCCCGGGTGCGTCTGGTCATCAAAGGCCACGCGACCCGCCGGGCCTGCCATCCTCCGCTGCCCTCCAGGCCCGACCTCCTGGCCGGGCTCTCAGGCTCCATACCGGCCGGCGAGACTCACCTCTGCAACCTGGTGGCGCCTCTTCAGTCCCCGTAGCCCGGGCAGCGCGGCCCTGGCCCTGGCCCTCGGGCCCGCTCGCCTCCACCGGCCGGCCCACAACTTCTGTCTCCGGAGAGCGGCGCAGCCACTCTTGCCGCCGGCCTTATTACCTGAACGTTCTTCCGCGCCTCAGCCAAGGAGCCACCGAGCACCCCGACCCTGCCCCAGCCCTGGCCAGCGTCCGGCGCCCGCCCTACGCCGCCTCCGTAGCGTAGCGCCCGGCCGGGGCCCCGCAGCTACGGCGCGCCCGGGGCGCACGCGGCACTGTGAATCGCAAGCCGGGACTACAACTCCCACAGGGCTGCGCGGTACCCTGCGCGAGGCAGGCCGGGAGCAGGGGCGGTGCCACGCGAGGCAGGCCGGGAGTTGTAGTCCCTAGGCACCATCGCGGCCCCGCCCACCCACTCTATCCCGGGCCGCGCCGCGCGCGAGGCATATCATCAGGGAGTGCTGAGCGTGGGGTTTCAGAGTGCACTGTGGGCTCCACACGGCCTCTGCCGTCCACGAACCTCTGAGGCTCCTTCCCTTCAGGTGCACCTTCAGTCTTTTCCGTGATTTTCCCCCACGGGTCAGTGGTCAAAATGAGGAATTGTAGTGGGACCCCCTTGAGTGGCCTCGGCCCTTGCAGGGTCACTTGGGCACATCACTTGTCTTTCCTCCTAGGGTCAAGGGTGACACCACCCACAAGTCTCTCAGGTCTGGCCTATCAGGAAAGAAGACATTCCTACTCCTGGGTAACCCTCCTCAGGTCCTCTGAGCAAGTGTTTGCAAAAGAGCACCTTAGGCTCAGTGTCTCCCCTGAAGTCTCTTTTTGGATGCCCTGAGGTTACTCTCCACCCAGCAGCTAATTAGGGCTTAAATCTGCCGGACCTTTAGGTCAGCTCTCAGCAAAGAGCTTTAAGATGCAGAGCAGCACAGAGGCTGCAGAGTGGGTAGTGGGATGGAGAGGGCATTCGGGGCAAAAGAAGAGCCAGAGAAGGCACTGGCCACACAGCAGAGGAAGACAGAAGCAAAGCTTGCACTGGCCACACAGCAGAGGAAGACAGAAGCAAAGCTTATCAGCTGAAAGATCTGGGAGAGTCAGGGTTGGACTGTGGTCTGATTCTGTGGCAAGATGGAGCAGAGTTTTTTAAGTGGGAAGTTGGGTAACGTTTATTCCAGAACCCAGAGGCTGAGCTAATCTCATCTAGACTTAAAGGGCCAGGGCTGATGCTTGTAGGAGGACATTCATGCTCCAGAAAAGCCAGCAAGCCAAGGATGGAGCTCCACCATACTTTCCAGATGATGTAGTAGGTCCCAACATGGAGGCTCTAGCTTTTAGCCACAGCCAAGACAGAAGCTGACTGCCTGAGTGTTCTGAGGGGGTGGGAAATTTACTTCTGTCCTGGGAAGCTTTTGGTGACACTTCATTCCCCTGCCTTGGAACACCTCCCCTTACGTCTGCTACCCACTCTCTGGAGATGGGAGGGCTGTTGGATGTGTTTGCCTGTAGCCAGTGTGTCTATCCCAGGGCACCCTGAGTGTCAGGTAGGGACACCAGGAAAGATAGGCTGCAGAGAGCTGGCTCTCCTGCGGCTTGGATGAAGCTCTTGGCCCCTGTCCTAAGTTGCATGAAGGGTGACTCACCAAGTGTAGCTGCAGAATCATATGAGGACAGAGTCCAAGGCTACCTCTCAGGTTCCCTTCCCTTCCCAGTTCTCCCCTGGGTGTGGCTGCCTGGCTAGGGGCCAATGGTCCAGCTGGCAGAGGGTACATAACCTGCAACCTGCCGCCAGAGCCTGTTGATCTGATAGCTTAGGCTTTTGCCAGCTCACTGCAGAGTGATCAACTCTGCAGCCACTTTTGCTAAGCCAGGTCCTACTAGGGTTGAGGAGAGGGTGGGAGCATCCCTGCCCTCCCCAGTATGGGGCCAAGCCCTGTCATGGTAGGGGAGAGAGCCCACTCACCCAGGATGGCTTCATGAGGAATCTTCAAGATGGTTGAGATTTTACCACCTAAGGAGGGAACCAGAGGGAACGGGCAAGATGAGAGGCAAGGGGAATTGCCTGCTTCTGTGTAGTCAACATGTGATCGTCTTAAATGTTGAGTGACAAGGCACATAGGTGTGAATTTTAAGACTACAGAGCATAAGATGAGTGACTTTGGATTTTTTTTTTTGAGACAGTCTCACTATGTCACCCTGGGTAGAGTGCCGTTCCATCACAGCTCACAGCAACCTCAAACTCGTGGGCTTAAGCGATTCTCTTGCCTCAGCCTCCCGAGTAGCTGGGATGTGACTTTGGATTATTGATGAGTCCTTCCCTGTACCCATGCAGACCTGGCTTGAGGATGCAAGCCTCACATCAAAACAGACCTAAGTAGCTAACACAAGCCCGATGGGAAAGGCATGATTCCACCTGGAAAAGAGGATGGGAGGACCAAGCAGAAAGAGCTGAGCAGAGGCGAGAGACATCTGTTCAGGTACTCTTGGGGGCAGTAGCAAACAGACCCAAATGCACTGTGGAGTGTTACCTCTAGTGGAAAGAGCACACAGGGATGCTAGTGGCATGGGCAGCAATGGCTGCCTGTCTCTGCCCAAGCTCAGAGTTTATGGGGTAGAGCATGCTGTGATCAACTGCTTTGAGCCACATGTCTCTGGGCCCAGGAGGAGGCAGCCTACCTCATGGGTCCAAGTACTACACAAGAGCAAGGTCCCTTGCTGAAGCACCTGTCCTTCTCTGAGCTTCTTGCTCCTGGTTTCTGGACTCCAGCAGGTAGACTGGCTGGGTGTGAACTGGTTAGTCACCATGAGGTCCGGCTGAGTGCTAAGGCAGGGCCACCAGAGACTGACACAGGCAGGGACAAGCTGGGGCCAGCCTGAGGTGAGGGGCCACCTCCACGTCAGTGGGTCTTCTTCCATTCACATTTGTAGGGCAGATTTTTTTGTGCTCTTCTGTCAGAGCAAGTCAGGAGCCAACTGGGACAGGATGCACCTGGGGGGCTGGCAGGCCCTTGGCCAAGCCACTATAGAGTTATGGACGGAGAGGGACATGCTGAGGCCTCCTGGGGGTATAGGCCTCCTTTGGGAATGTCCACTTGCCCACCTGGGACTCTGGTTTCCCCCACCTGCAAGCAACTGCCTGTAGCACTTGCTGACATGTTACCATGTATGGCGGAGTTCCACCATGTGCCCTCCTGTCTTAGACAGGGCTGTGTCTGCTTGGAGCTTGAAGGCCAGTGCAGTGATCTGTGTCACCTGTTGGTGGGTTTAAAGGACTGTGACAGCTCCCAGTGTTTAGAATTTAGAGTAGAAAAGAACCTGAAGGGCTCCCAGACCAGTCTGCTGAGGGCTGCTCCTTCCTCCCCTTCCTGGCTTTGGCTTTGCCCAGCAGCAAGAGACACCCCCCCCCCCCCGTCACTTCTGGGATCTCCTCCTAGGCAGAGATGGGCCCTATTGGCACCAAAGACCCAGGGACAGACCCTGGGTAGGTGGGAGGGCAAAAGTTTGGCCTTGGACATGCCCACATCCCCCAAATCTCTTCCATTCTACTTCATGAAGTACCCAGAGATCCTGAGCCTGACTGTGGCCTTTTGCTGTACCCCCATCCCCAAGGTCCAGCCATATCCCTCTTGTCACTGATCCCATGATCAGCAGCTGGGGCCATGTGGACTGGGAGGTCTGGGTCCTCAGACTCCCTGGGTCTTAGTTCTTCCACTTAAGGGGTGTGGATGGCAGGCAGGGAGCTCATTGTGGGCTGGAGTCCTGCAGATGCTGTTTGTGGACATGTGAACTGGGCAAGTTTTTTTTTTAGACAGAGCCTCCAGCTGTCACCCTGGGTAGAGTGCCATGGCATTACAGCTCACAGCAACCTCCAACTCCTGGGTTCAAGCGATTCTCCTGCCTCTGCCTCCCAAGTAGCTAGGATTACAGGCACCCACCACAACGCCCGGCTATTAATAGGTTGCAGCCATCATTGTTGTTTGGTGGGCCCAGGCTGGATTACGAACCCGCCAGCTCAGGTGTATGTGGCTGGCGCCTTAGCCTCTTGAGCCACAGGTGCC